>JAOXYJ010297124.1:0-15972 GCA_028566555.1 Lithophaga nigra | reverse complement strand
AAAAATTAACAACAACAGTAATTTTTTATTTAAAGGATTCACATTAATATAAACAGATAAAACCCTTCATTGAATGAAATATGTGTGTTAAAATATGGGTACATTAAACACACAACAGGTTGAGTCCCAACAAATATGAGAACTGAATTAAGGGGTTAGACGCTTACCTATTTATTTTAATATCTGTTTGACCTAAAATACTGATACCAACATAGTATTGGGAGTTTCGAAAAAGTTTTTTGATAACGACGGTGCTAATGAGCTTTCACCGTTAACAGTTGAAAATCTAAAAAAAAAAGAAAGAAAAGAAAAAATGTTCTTTCACAAGAAGGCGACATTAGTAGTCTATATATGTGTGTCACCGGATCAACTCTGATCCGTCATCAATATAAGAAAAAATGAAATCGTCTTAATTATGCTGTACCGGTATTGCTATGCCTTTAATTACATGTACAATGTCATACCATTTAAAATACAATGATTTTTATGGACCACTTGCTATTATTCATTAGTTGTTTTAACATTTCCGAGGCGAAACCAGAATACGCAAAAATGTGATTATATTAAAATAAGATAAATCCTTCCAAAAGTTAAATGAATCACATGGAAATGACGCCCTGTCGTAGTTTTACACGACCTTTTTGCTTTTGGAATTCCAAGTACATTCGGGTCACTGGTTATATCTTAAAACTTGCTATTTTCTCTGCCTGGTTTTATCCACTCGAAGTTTGGGCGAAAATATAGCGATTTGTCCGTCAGTCCTTTCGTAACTAATTGTACTGCTTGAAGATCAAGATCTAGACAAACATTAAACACATAAATAAAGGAAAATCTTTTTAGCGTTACCTGCGCGATAAATTTGGAGAAGATAAATAATTCTGATGTCATCCATGTGCGGTATCTTTTTGTCATTACCATTTACACCATCATTGAATAATCTGTATTCCTTCATCATGACTGAATCCATGTGTGGTGTGGAATTTTCCAAATCTCGAGAATTTGTGGACCAATTTGATTGGCTTTCTTGTACCTCTAAATATTGTTTCATACGATGTATCTTGGCATCTGTGCCGAAAAAATTTAAATCAGAGATTAAAGCTAAACTAAGGCTAATGTTTCAAAAATTGGTAAAAAGGATAAGAAAAAATTTAACATCTATATATTAATGAAATGATAAAACAACTTTAAGTTAATCTAACTCATTTTAATATTCTCCGTTTGTTTTCAATCAGGTATATTGGGTATATCTATAAATCGCAGAATATTTCTTCTTTCCCGAGTAAGTCAAGCAAAATAAAGTAAACACACGAATAATTCTTGTTTAGATTTAAATAGACATATTATACTTTTGTAATTTCTGTTTGGACTGGTTAAAGGAAGAATAGAAAGTCATTTCAAACTTTAATATTTTTTGCATTTGTAAAAGAAGATCTTAATGGGTTGTAAGTAATGATCATTATCATTAGCTTAGTATCAAACCAGTATAATAGTGTGCTAATAAACAGTTATCCCTAACATCAAACAAAGAATAGAAGAACACTAAATGTCTATACTCAACTCATTAAGACATATTAAGCAGAAACTTTGGAACAAGTTTACTTCACATCAGCATAAAGATGCTCTATGAATGCTAACTTCCATAAAGATTAAATTGCAGTTTGTAAAACAAATATGTACAATTTGTTAGGAAAAAGTATAAAAGATTGAGTCTAAAGGGTAAACTACATCAGGTCCAACATAAAGACCATTTTTAGACTAATTTGTGTTATTAAAATAAATCGTCTATGATTGTTTCTTGCAGTAATTTCTAACACGTCTTTACAGCAAATAATTCCATACATAAACTGCATCAAATTAAATAGGGTGTTATGACAACATACCTATCGGCCAGGTATATTCCCAATCGTTTGGTCTTAAGCTGACATAGTGCTTCTCGTCGATGTGTCCAAGATAGACAGTATCCAAAGGGTGCTCATAAGATGCGTGTATGTGATGAGGAATTATGTTTATTACGTTTCCAGATGTGCTGAGGACTGTTATGTTTCGACCAATCACCTCTGTGATACCGTTTAATATCATGTGATCTCCCCATTCACCGTTCCTATTCATTCGAATCAGATATTCCTCCCATGATTCCGTAGACAGGAAACATCTTAAATGTGATCCATCTTCCTGGTAAGGATGTTCACGTAAGTAACTAAAATATCATCAGATAATGATTATGCGATAATATAACGTTATCTATTGTAGCTAAGATTACAGACAAGACATAACAAAATTTATGTATAAATGGCCATCAAATTCTCCTGATACTTAGATCTATGTAGCTGAAATATGACGAGAGAAACTATTGCGTAAAATGTTGGAATAAACAAACAGACCCATATAAAGGCATATGAATTGTTAGAGGATGTGTTCTAAGATATATTCAAGTCGTGACTTAATTCTGTGATTTATTACAAACATTTATGAGGACTTATTACCATATCTTCTAACTCAGTCTCCTACGATTTGATCAAACTTAATAAAAACCAATATTTTGAGGTGGAAAATCAGACATGTTTGAAAGAAACGTACATGTGTGGCCGTAGGGTGGCTTTAAAATGGTCGATGTAGAATCTGTCTGTCATGATATATCAATGACATTTATTTCATTGTATTTCTAAAAGATATATTTTTCTGTATCTGGAAAAGTTGTATAGAGACTCTTAGATGACCTTGATGGTTTAGTATAAGTCTGAAATAAATCATTATGTAGGTTTTGGATGAAAAACGTTACAAAGCTATGAAGTATTTTTCTATTAATGGCTCATCTAATGATTTTTTTTTATTTTTCTCAACCAAATCAGCAGAATATATAAGAAAATAATTTTTTAATTAAAAGTAAAATACTTGATTTGTCAGAATTTTACTTGACATGTATTTCCTAATAACGGAATACATTGTCATATTTTTATAGCAACAGCAAATAGAATTTCATCAGTTAATTAGTCAATGACGGCTCTAAAAACATCATAATGAGCATTAGATCTAGAGAATACGTACTCCACGGCTGTTGATCGGAGACTGTCTTTAGTAAACGTAAAATCTCCAGAAATCCTTATTTGGTCAATTACAGCAGAGAACATACAGTTACCGTCTCCGATGATATTCTGTACAATAAGACCATGTTGTTCTGCTATTGTTTGTAATAAAGGCAGCTGGTGAACCGGATCTATACAACTAGCTTAAAATAGAAAAAAAAACAATACCACAATAGAATACGGAAGTAATCCACACACCCAACAGATTAATACAATAGTTCTTACTATGTAACCAGCCAACTGCAAAATGAGCGGAAAAGTGACCAAATTACAGTGGTTGCTAACTTCTGTTAATGGAATAGTAACTCATCTTAGATGCCAATTTATTTGACAGAAAATAGCTTTTATTTGGTAATAACATGTAATGTTTCTTTTTGCCGTTTTCCTTTTCGTAAAATATAAAATATTTAGTTTTAATCCATTACTTACTCTCAGTTTTCCTATTACCAATATCCTTTTCATCATACATTGGACATTGTAATCCTTCACCAGCTACAGCCGGTCTGTCTACTTTGTTCTTTGTTTTCTTCTGTGGTGATTGGTGTTCCCCATTATGACCTTCAGAATCTGAAGTGCCAGTGAGCATAGACTGTTTTCCTGTAATTTTAAATGATTTGATTTGCTTGTTGTTGGTTTCTACCTCCTTTGGTGTAGATATTTCAGGTTAGTAAGTCGTTTGATTATTATCGGTATATTCTGGTTTTGTACAACTGGAAATTTCTTTGTACGTACTTTCGCTAGTACTTATTTCGTTCTTCTCGTTATCTAATGAAGATGAAATAACGTATTTAACATGGTCTTGTTTACTACTACCATGTCTATCTGCTTCAAAGTCGATATGTCCTAATATTTTCTCTTTTACAGGATTACAAATATGTTCTTCTATATCCTTTTTGGGCTCGTCTGCAATTAAACGCAATCTCTTTTCAACAGGAAAGGTATCGCGACATGGCTTCTTTAAACATTTGGCTTTGTCTTTGTCTGAAATGATGCCATTCTTTTTCGAGATATCAGTGCCTTGGTTAGAAAAATGGTTGACCTCCTGTGGAACCTTAGCCACTTTTTCCTTGTATATATTTAATGAAGATACTTGGTGGAGACTTGGATTGTGATTTAGTTGTTTATATTGGTCAACAGACAAAGATAAATCATCGTTAAAATTTGTGTTAGATTTGTTTTGACTGAGTAAAAGAGGTGATATGACATCATATTGTTCACACGGCATTCGTGTTTTGTCACTTTTAGTTTCTAATGTTACCTCAGGCTCGGATGATTTGCTGTTAGGAACATGCTTTTCTGCAAGGAGTTGTTGCACAGATTCTTTAGTGCAAATTGTCGTATCATCGGAATTATGTCCATCTGTATCAAGGTATTCATTGATTGTCGCTGGAAAAGATCTTTTCTCACTTCCTTGTGGTTGAGGTATTTCGTCTCTGGAAAAGAACGAGATTTTTTGCATTTGTGATTCCGAATATTTATTGTCAGATCTTGAGTTGACCGCGTTCTGTCTTCTAGAGGAGGATCCAATAGAAAGAAGATCATCGATAAGACCATCCGAATTATCATACTCTTTTACAAACTTAACACCTTGTCGATTAGTTTTTGAGCAGTGTTTTGCAAATCGATTCGTATTGGTCATTCGATGATCTGCTTTATCGGTGAAGAAATTCAATGGTATATGTGTTGCTGTGTTGGCTAAATGCTGATTGTCTGTTTGATTGGAGTCATTTTCCTTGTATTTTGTATAGTCACCTGACATTCTTGTAGTGTCAGTATGTTCTAGAGATACTTCGGATGATTAAAGTGGATTTGGACCTTCATTAAAGAGGTCTGAATAATTCAAGAACTATTGATCGATCGGTATACAATAATTGTGTATTCTCATGCTTACTTAGATCACTGATCGATTGGTGCAAGGTAATTGTGTCTTGTATTCAAATGCTTACTTCGGCGAATCCGCTTTCAATAGGAACTTCTGAGCACGGAACATCTTTCTGAATTTATCTGTATTATTCAGTGTTATGAAATTGCCGATAAGACTTGAATATATATATATGCCTGTATTACCGTTTTATATAAATATTGCTATTCTTTCTTTGTCATCAAATTCAAATTTTCACTCTTCAAAAAATATTGTTTGGCATTATTGTGTTCTCATCTTAATCTACTATAATAGTAAATAATATCCTTCGAATTAATAGTCCAGTAAGTGATCACAGGAGAATGGGAATCGCTGATACTATCGTCTAATACAATGAAAAGATGTTGTCATTTGACGGTGCTGTCGGTTTGCTTTAGCTACATATCCATTACAACTTTTCTTTCTTCGTTTTTATTCAGTTATTTCATCTTCTTGTGCATTTTATTCCATGTTCCATAACAGGATCTTTAGGTTATCTGTCTTTGTATTGCCGTCTGATCTAGCATCTTAAGAATTATCTTGTCATCCTACTTCTACCTCCAATCAATTTAATTCCACCACAATAATGATATTCGTATGAACGTAAAGGTAATACAGATATAAACAGCACTTTACCAGTTACAAATATTTCCTGCTTATTAGAACTAGTCATCCATGACAAATCTACAAACGGAAATCCAAATTTTAGATTAATATTAAAAAGTTTTATTTTTCAATTCGTCATTACTGTGGAAACCTATTCTGAATCATAGACTAACCAGCTGAAAGTTTGTACTGAACTTTAAAACTGAACAAAATGTAAAGTAATTAAGACATATTAGTACCACATGAACTAAAATGTATCTTCCTTAGGCAATATTTCAGGAAATGTTTCATACAAGTTTAAAAAAAAGAAATCTCTTAAGATGTTAATTATGTTTATTGGATTTGAGTAAATCAAGAAAAACAAATCATTCTTTTTGCAAAAAAATAAACTTGTGAGAAAATATACAAATATTTGTTATATAAAGACAAGATTACCGAGATTCAGTACCATTTTGAGTGTAAAAACTAAATTGTGTACAAGCTGATACATTTAGCAAATTATCATAAAATTGATAAGGACTACCTACACGTAAAATCAATTAAAAAGGGACTTTAAGTAATAAACATTAAAGATTACTTCTATACGTCTCTTGATATTTTAATATTAACGAAAAAAGGTACAAATTATTCATTACCTCTTTTACTTCAAGTATAGCAATGCAACGTACAAAAAAAGATATATTGTTCAAGCAGGGATTTGAGACAACCAGATTAAATTCGTGCCTCCATACATTTCATGGCCGTCAAAATGAGCCGATGGAACACTTCAAAGTGTCTATGTCCCAGCTAGCTAAGGAAGTTCGAAGATAAAAAGGGGCAAGTGATGATATGTTTTCATCAATTATAGACAAACTGAGTACTACATTCCAGAAGTTGACTGTTTCCGGATCTGATTATTACCGGAAGTGACACGAAATCGTACAAGGGGCGAAGTTAGCATAGCAGGAGATGCTTACTCTGTCGACGCACCTGGTCTTGCTCCTTTGGGAGTTCGTGCGTTTTCTCATCCTTTGATCTCGGATTTGGTGTTTAATTTGTGGATCAATAAGTTTCGATCTCTGAATGGTATTTACTGTTTTTCTTATTAAAATAAAGATTTTTCATATAATGATTATTTAACAAAGAGAAAGAAAAAAAAAACATAATTATTATAAACGATAATTGCCTGATAATAAACGCCTGAATTTCCCAACAAATGATTAAATGGCGGAATTAGAAACTAGATGATATAATTTCCTTCATTTATATTGATAATACTACAAAATGTGTCACTTCATCAGGGATAATGCAAATTAACAGGAAATTGGAATCGGAGAAAAATTATTTTTAAGAATTTGGAAAACAATGTTCATCGATACTGAGAAATGTAAAATTGTGCATTTTTATAATCATTTCTGAACAAAGAAAGCATTCTACAAAACTTATAAACAAATTGTTTAGTTGGAAGCCTAACCTTTGAATTACAACCTTTAAAATACAGACCCAAACAAAATTAGTTCTGATTTACAAATTAAACCTGAAATTGTTTCTACCATTCAGTTTGCTATATTCTTCGTTAGAAATATTCCATCACTTTTGTCTGTTTTAAGCTTTTTCGTATTATTAAATATACAATAAAGCAAATTCAAACAAAATATTTCAGGGATAACTATATTGTGAGTTGCCGCGGATATTTGCGACTGTCAAATCCAAATTGATCCCAACAACTCTTTATATACAATATAGTTATCTCTATTCTAATGCAAAACCAGAAAAAAGCGTTAAAAAGTACGCTTTAAAGTGAGGCGGAAACGTTAACTGCGTCTGCGCGAAGCCGTCGTCATTAGTTCCGACCGTCAAACGTGGATTTGACGGAGGACATGATCCTTTAAGAAATGGCGTTATATATCACATTGGATTAAAATTATACTTTTAATGTATCTTATCAATATACAATATTTGGTTAAGTATTATTGTGGCACTCTGTACTTTAAAATCATTTATTTCAATTCGTGGTTAATTGAAAATTGTACCACGAATAGCATTTTATCTACTTGAATGCAACTCCGAGCAATAGCGATGGGATTAATTTTCGGTAACAATTCTCACCCGCAATAAACCATGAATTGACCTTTCGGCCAACGGTTGGACACCTTTGTGCACAAAAGGCATGATGATGTTGTTGGTAAGGTTTATAACGTCTTCTGTGTTCATGGGTCATGTTTCTTTTTTCTTTTCTTTTTTTTTTTTTGATAATTTTACCATGAGTTTATTCAAAATTAGTCTTACTCAGCCCACATTTAATTGTATATTTCAGTCGCTCAAAACGTTTTCATTCCTTTCACAAGTTTGGTAAACTTTGGTAGACGCCCCAGTTACGTGAGCATTTTATATATTGCATAATTGCATAATCTGGCAAATTTTGTAATTTTTTATTTAAGAAGGCAAAAGGAAGCCTTATCATATCCATTCCTTCATGCACAACATTGCAATGTGATTGGCTACTGTGAAATGAATAATAATTAACATATTTGAATGCTAAAAAAAGTAAAACAGATAGCTATAATTTTTGCTCTCTGTGAACAGTTTATCCTTACTGATCACCTAATTAAAATACGAAAAAGGGAAAAAAATAAAAAAAAGGAAAGGTAAGAAATCCGAAGGATCCATCGGCCAAAGCCGTCAATCAATGGACGCAGACAAAAGCCGAATTAAGAAAAATACAAACAAACAAACATCAAAGTCACAACAAGAAAAACTAAAAACGAGGATAAGCAACACGGACCCCACCAAAAACATGAGGTCACTCAGGTGTTGTGAATGAGTAAGCTGTGCCTGCCTAAATAAGACACCCGCCGTATTGTCCATTATCAGGTCCGGCAAAAGGTCATGTTCGAAAAGACAAAACTATGGCCCAGGAAAAAGATCCGATTTCAACTGGAAAACGGATATTCCATAATGATCAACCAGTTGATGGTGACAACCATAAAACTTCTGAAAGGATGACTTCAACCTAGGAGTAACATACCCTTGTTTGAGAAGCTTTTTCGTCAGCAGTTCAGACCTGTCCAGAAAATCATGGTACTGATCACAAGCACTAGAATAACGTACGAGTTGCGAAATATAAACTCCATACGCCAGTGCTGTTGGAATTTTGCTACAGATGAATGGGAAATTGACAGTTGGAAAGGTGAAGTCATTACGCTTGTAGTCTTACTCTAGAGTCAATTTCGAGGTGAAGGTGGAGGTTTGAAGCAGACTTAGTGTACCGTAATCTCAAGCACGTTGGGATAGACTAAATGCAGATAATCACCGAATCGTGAAATGTTCAGTGACAGTACATCGTCTATGTAGCGGTAGCTGAAATTAAAGGTTTGGACCAATTTCCATTCTTTTTTCTCGAGTAGCCCTTCGAGGAAGTCAGCTTCATACGGGTACAAACACAGGTCGGCGAGGAGAGGAGCAAAGTTTGTGCCCATTGGAATGTCGATTGTCTGTCGAAACACTCGTTCGTCGAACTAGACAAATATGTTGTCGATTAAAAAATCTAACATTTTTATGATATCATCTTCAGTGTATTTGTTGTTAGATTCGGAGTGGTTTTTAACCTCTACCGATGACAAGGTATTTATATCGTCGCTCCCGTTTTTCTTAAAAAAGCTGTAATAAGACCTTTAAGTCTGGTTATTAGTTACACTTGAGGTATGCCGGTATACAGGATAGACAAATTAAATGTTTTAATACTTTTGCACTGGTTCTGAAATTTGGTCATATTATTCAGAAATTTTGGAGAACGAAATATGATATTGCAGGTAATTTTAATTAAAAATGAATCCTTTTTTTCCATTTGTGAATGTGACTTACATACTTCTATCAGTTTAAAAAGTTACACCGTTGCTAGTGTGTGAATCTATAATTTACATCATTTAGGTATTTCCTTTGGCATAAATGACTGGACACCAAAAAAAATTCCATAATAAAAAAAAATAAAGAAACGACGATTAAAAAAGTGGACATATATATGAAGCCAACACCAACGTTGTTGTAAATTTTTTATCCAAAGATCGTTCGTCTAAGGATACTAAAATCTACCCAAAGTAGAACTATTTGTTATAAAACTCAGAATGTTAACGGAAAAAGACTTCAACGCATTTTACAATCGCCGAGAAGCAAAGAATACTTCTAGTCTAGTAATGAAGACGATGAATGTAACAACGACCTATCCAATGTAAATATTTCCCAAGCAGTTTTGTTTAATGGACTTTGTGGTCACGTGAATCATGTATGCATGACAGATAAAGTCACACGCACTGCATATGTTTATATTCCATCCACTGTTAACTCATCTTTCACAGCAAAAGCCTTCTTACGTCAAGTTAAAAAAATTAATTATATAATAGTCAAACTAAAAGATGAAGCAGCGCTAATGTAATCATGGAAGTTTAACGAAGGAAAAAGACAAGAAAAGGAGGAAAGATATATCAACAAACTAAACTGTAATCCTACTTATTTTTTCTTATATGAGACGACATTGCTTCCACAGGAGATCCGAAATGTAAATTTTCACTGAAACTATGAGTAGTCCAGGGTTGTTGTCCTTATGAATTATAGGAAGGGTCTAAAGTTTCATTGTCAATGAATCCCATTTCGCCCTATTTCTAGTAGATGCCAAATAGAGATCAAAAGTCACTGATCTATGAATCAAACCATGCAAACAGTAAATCCAAAATCAAACGTAGGAAAATCGCACGAACTCCTTAAAGATTGAGACCAGCTGCGTCGACAGGGTAAGCATCTGTTGTTTTAGAGTATCCAATTTAATGTAAAAGTAATAGTTAGATTCTGGAATGTAGGACTCGGGTGTTCGACATATGACGAAAAGAAATCATTACTTAGCTGGGTACTTTTCCACCAGCTCGTGGTGACCGCTAAAAAATACAGGAAACACGATCAGTATCATCTGTGTCAGAAGCAGCCATATTTCAGGGGCTGCTGATGCTCAAGAAATTTACTTAAGTATAGGATAAAGAATGAAGGCAGGTATTTATATTCATTGAACAGCCGAGAAATCAAAGGGTAGTTTTGAAACCCTGAGCCCGTAAGAGCGAAGGGTTTTTAAACTTACCCTTTGATTTCAAGGCTGTTTAATGAATATAAATACCTACCTGAATTCTTTATCCAACTTACAAACGGTCAACATTAACAAAATACAGAAATAATACATTTTTAAATACCTTTCCTCCCTGCAGTGGATCAATCCAAAATACAGTTCATGAAATATGATTTTGCTCATTGTCACCTACTGAAAATGTCCTTTGTATTGTAATCATGAGCTCTGTACGAAAACACCTATTTAGTTTAACTTGACTGACTCGGGTCTTAGATTAAATTGTAAACAAATATATCATGTTGGTTAGTGATATTTGCAAAAAATACCAGTCTCAAGACGGTAAAATTTTCCGAACCCCGGGTCGAGGGAAATTCCGTCTCAAGACTGGTATTTTTTGCAAATATCCCTCACAAACATGATATATCTGTTTAATTCTACCGAATATTAAATTACTACAAAACAATATACGATAACGATACCTTGATGTTTACCGTAGAATGTGTGCTTCTTAAATGATAATGTAGTAGTGATCAAGAATTTCAAGCACCTTTGTGATGGGATATTTTTTGGCAAATACCCCGCAGCTTGTAATAAGACAACCAAATCAAAAATATTTGTGAAAAATACCACGTTTCGCATCCAATCAAATCACGGCATTATGATATAAGGTAGAATTATATGTAATATCTACCCTTTTCTTACAAACCTCACAAGCCAAACCCCTGGTCCGATTTATTTAAATAACTTGCTGCATTGTTATTTTGGAATAACAATAGAAATTCCATACGTAGGTTTGTAAAGGAAATTAAAGTCGTCTCTTTTATTATAGATCTTAGATCGTAGGAATCAATTATCGGCAATATTGCAGTAAAGATTAAGGCAGACTACATTATTTCTTTCGTGTCCATTTGGATAGATCCAATGTAAGTAATCGCCAAATTTAGAAATATTTAGCGAGAGCATATCGTAATATGTATCTAATATAAAATTAAAGACCTAAATAACACTTTTTTATTTTTCTTGGATAAATTTTGCCTCATTTCTCCATGTAAAATGCGTAACTGATTACCGGAACATTGCGCAGCCCATGAAATTCCTGACACCATTCGCCGTCGCGTACAGTGTTCATCATAGTTTGGCTAACGTCATGATGAAGGTATTGTGTGTGTGATTCATCCTATTTCATGCCATCTTTTCAGTTGCAATCCTGTTTAACGTGTATGTATTGTTAAAATGCTTTTCAAATGACAATTATTATTCGAATAATTTAAATAAATAAAAAAATATAAATGTAAGTTTGTATTTCATGAAAAAAGAAGAAAATTTTATGTTGTATTTTAACATGTTTGACTATTGATTTATTTTTCGATCTGACAGCCAGGCCGACAAGTCCCTAAAGTAGCACAGAAATACTTAGAATAAATATGGTATCAATTACAAGGAATCCAATGATGATAGATGTTGAATATCTAAAATTAAAATAACAAATTTTTTTTATAATATTTGGTCTTGAAGCTATAGAACGTCAATTTTGACGTTAAGAATTGATAAATGTCACGTTGAGACATAACGGTTAGACACAGAAAATGTTTGACTGTGCCGTTAATGCCGTTTAGAAAGATCAAAATACAACTAAAATGTTTTAAAATGCATCTTTCTAACGGATCTTCTTCATATGATTCACAAAGTTCTATATTTGACAACTATAAAAAAAAGTGGAAAGTGAGGTTTTGTGACATTTTACCTAAACATTGATTAATGGCTGGTGTACCTTTATTCGTAGCCATTTTGTGAAGATTTTGATTAAAAATATTCTTGATCATTTGCACATTTATTTTTAATGTTATATATATTTTCCAAATTAGGCTTTTGTCTACTGACTAACGATAACTTTATGATGACGGTAAAAAAACGTGACGTCAAAAATTATAAACACGATATTTTAAGAAAGTTTGTACGAAAACCATGCTTGCGTCAGATTTCAGATAATTGTCATGAAAATGATATTAAATACTTCATTTTCACTATATATTTAGAAGAAGCAAAAGACGAGCATTGTTCATTTTCAGTTCCAGTTGTTCATTCAGCGTTGGAAAACCTGTTTTGTGACATAAATAAATCGTATAGACATTCACTCGTTTCTTTCACAAGATTCAGAGAATTATGCAAATAATAGATTATTTTCTGCCAAAAGAAGGAACAGAATTGATATATTTTTGTGTAACTATCAGGTTAGATACTTTCTGTATGATGCTTTTACGTTGTTCTATCCCCGTTATCGATGTGCATTGACGATCATCCATATCCAATAAATCCCGCAATTTTTGTCGTGTCAGGACGCGGTTTTCCGTGATTATTACATGTCTAAAAATGACGCTATTTACGTTAGAAACTGGTGCCTTTTCCATTATGCTGTTCGAACTGAGAAGATAGTTTGTTCATGTATCCCTGTCTGTTATGAGCTTAGGAAACTTCGGGTACCAGATCTCAGATAAAGTGGTTCGAACTGGATAAAAGAAAAGTAATCTGTTATTTTCAAAATTATCGGTTTCAATAAAATCTTTTACGAAAATCCAAAGAATCATAAAAATTACCGTGTGTCATTACTGATAACGTTATCTGTCTACATGTAAAAACTCCTCTCGATTACGATGATTTTGTTAGATATTTTTCAAGATTAAAATGTTATATATTTTGTGTGTGTGTCTGTATGTGTTAGATTTATGTTCGATCATTGATATACAGCTTCATATACTTCCTGTACAGGACCTCCGATTATATTATACAGTAAACAGACGAGCATGTATCAGTATCAGCACCAACATCCATTAGCAAACTTCAATGGACGTAACGTAATTGTATACATTTCTTATACAACAGAATTACAGTATGTGCAAAGTCTAGTAACAATGCTGCAACCAAACGTAACCAATATTTAGACTTCATTTTCAACACTGAGGGTTTTTGCTACATAACAATAGTACTGCTACGGGAACTAATTTATCTTATGTTTTCATATGTATTCACCAATTCTAAGTATAATAGCAACATCGCACTGCAAGATGGACTCATATATGTATTGCAATTTATATGTATTTACCAATATCTCCGAAATATGTAACCGCAAAACACTTAGGTAAGAGTATCCCTATAGCTACAGCACAGAAACATAAAAAAGGATTATAAGAGGGCTGTATCGGTTGATGGAAAAAGCCTCCAGGGATATAAGGAAATAAAACCACAAAGAAGATTTGTAGTTACATGTCACCAATCTTTCATAAATATCGTACATACAGAACTCTTATTCTTAGGCTGTTCAGAGTCTCAAGTCACAGGTTTTATTTCAGACAACGTCATACATTACCTGATCTTTGTTTAAGAAGAAGAAGCAAAGTTTGAAAATACCAAAGGGGCAACAAGAAAGGACAAATAACGCCATGGCGAAACAAAGACATAAATGGCAATTGAAGTTTTATACTTTTGATCCAGTGTAACATAAAAACCATTTATAGCAGAACCGTAATAAAAGTATTAAGCATATTCTTCAGTTTAAACTGCAGAACCAACAGTGTCTTAATATTTTAAACATCATGGAATAGGAGGATGGGGTTTCCAGTATCTCAGCTTATTTAAATATCAGTTCAACAAAAGACTGAACGGACCTAAACTCGACCTCCAAAAGTAAACCTTCCACTAAGCCTATAAGTGTTACCATCCCAGTATCATAGTGCAGAAGATTTTTTTAAATATTTAGTTTTTACCCAAATAATTTACCCTTTTACAATTTCAATTATAATAGCATTTAATTGCAAGGTGTAAGAGCGTTGCCTGCCTAACTTTGCAGAAACCAGAAATATAAATTGGGAAATACAGGCGTTTGAGAAAGTCACCTTGGTGACCAAAGAGTCTTGGAAGAAATATAGATGGTTATCTCTGGCCCACAAACATCTATACAAAGATTTGACCAGGATTATAAACAAAATAGAATGAGAATAGTACCGCAGTACATTAAAACGTATATACCCAGAGGTCAAGATCGGTATAAACCAAGAATCAAAGAAAAACACCAAGGACAAAACCGAAATACAAAAAGAATTCAACACAGACGAGGAAGCAAATACATACACAACACCAAAAGCTAAAGCAAGGACAATGCGAACTCTCTGGGTGTGACAGCAAGGGTTTTGTAATCAGTTTTTGTCTTTGTGTCTTTGTTTGGTCATTTGTATATTCTGTTTTGATTTACGATTTCTGGTTGCCCCTTTAGAATCTTCGAACTTTACTTATAAAATATAAAAAAAAAATCACAAACAGTATTCAGAAACACGCAGATACATCATGCCAAAATACAAAATCTGTAATTCTACCAACCCTTCAAAAATACCACCTAGTGAAAATTATATCGTTAAAAAGAATGGAAATCAGGGCGTTTTGGTACATATGCAGATTTTACAACATTTGTTTAAATGAAAATTTATCTTAAGAAGTTATGCAACCTTGACTTCTCTTCTGATCGCATTTTTTTCAATATATCAAAAGTATTTTACTGCTTACGTATATTTTATTGTGGTTGTGTTTCAACATACAACAACTGAAATTGGTTAAGATTCATTTTTTGATATTGTAGGTTAAGAAAAATTAGAAAATACCAACGAAAGATAAAAAAAACTCATGGTCCGAAATCGAACGTTGGGAAATCGTATAAAATTCGAAAAGAGTGAAACCAGGTTAACGTGGGTAAGAAATTTCTGGTATTCCAGCATCAAGATTTCATGTCAAGTCCGGTTATACTCAAATTCTTGAATAGGTTGGACTAATGTTGATAACATGAGAATAAGGATGAGTATGACGTGTATTGATTTATGTAGTCCGATTAAGCAATAACGAATATACCAGGCCCAAGAGTAAAACCAAAACATTTTCTAAATAGTGATTTATTCTATTGATTTTTTACCGATGCACTATCACAAGTTAAAATTTGAAATTTAAACTGTCAAATAAAATATTACGTATTTTGGACACTTAAAAAAGGTAATTATATATGTCTTCACGACACAATCCACATCGACAAAACTGATTAGTATCGATATGAACTTTGCAGACATAATAGTTAAAAATGACTAGGAACATCTAAACTGGGTCAATAAAATGTTAAGTTTTTTTGGATCAAACGGAAAGTGTTTAGGAACCGTATTAATTTCTAGATATTTCAAGATTATTAGTTCCGTCTTGATTTTTTTTTTTTTTTTTTTTTTTTTTTTTTTTTTTTTTTTTTTTTTTTTTTAATTAAATTT
>JAOXYJ010296017.1:0-16000 GCA_028566555.1 Lithophaga nigra | reverse complement strand
ATTTTTATGGAAGAATTTATGTTGTTCAATATATTGGTGTTTTGATTGCATATTCATACAATTCAAACGGAAAACTATAAAAACAAGAAATGTTAATTCATATTTAACTTCATAGAGTCGAAGAAACTTGTCTGTTGAAAGAACTTAAAAATATAATAATATAATAGTTAATTGATATAAATTAGAGGGAACAAAAATTTATTATAAGTATAAAAACAAACATCTGCGATAAGTGTCTTGTCCATAAAAAGTACAAATCTATGACAAACCTGTCCATTGTCACTGAACCAATGTATATGATTACAGAGGTTTGCTCCATCTATAGTATAGCCTCAAATATTGGCCTATATCTACTTTAAGTAAAAAAAAAGCATTCACGGATAGACAATACTATTGTTGAGTTGCGTAGACTTATTTTCCAGAAGCCAATCGGCATTCCATTTTGTAATAACAATGCATCAATCCTCGCCGGCTTGTTTTTTTTATTCGCTGGATGCAGCCTTTATCTAAGTGTTGTATTAGAATGGGTTAAGTCTGTGACGCTATTAGTAATGTCTTAGCACTTAAGGCCTCCAAGACAAATATAACATAGTTCCTATAGATAAAACCCTAACAGCATCGTGCTTAGTTTCAAGCAACATTACCTTGATTGCTTGATCAAGGAACAAAACAATGCATTTTGAAACCCTATCTATACAGCAACTACATAAGTAAAGAAGGGCGCCTTAAAAACCACAAGTCAATCACGTTTTACTCAAAAATGATGACGTTTATCTGTCCTCTCAAAATTGGATTATCAAAATAACACGTGTAATTTCAAAGAACGTTGTATTGCAAGGTCAGCTAAGAGTTCAACATTGCCTTCTTTTAAACTTTTAACTTTTATTCTGATCACAGTTAAAGAAGGACTTGAAAATGCTGATAAAAAATACTCAATAAGGGATATGGATTCAGAACTATTCAAAACATTTATTGGAATGCATTAAATCTAGAATCCTCTCATTCCTTCAGCAGCTTTAAAACTTTTGATTTCTCTACCCTTAAAACCATATATCAAGAGCACCGTATGCCTTTCAAATTTGATTCAACGGTGTGTCTTCAGAAAGACTGCAAAGGCGGAACAAATTTCCGCCCCTAGGTAGATAAAGGCTTACTATATCAAAGAGACATTAACTCTTACAAAAATCAAAAGAAAAAAGTCTGTGATATGTATTGTTAGGATGCTGAACATTTTGATAAACATTTTTCAATGTATTCATTGCTCCAGAAGGCTGATGTCACTCCCCGTTGCTAAGAAACGTATACAGAAAAAACAAGAGTAAAAGTTACTTCAGACGTTTAATTTCAGCTTCCTTTATATAAGTGATGTCTTATCAAATACCAACAGTCAATTTAACGACTACATGTGTTTATCGATATCCAAATGAACTTAAAATAAGGGCACCACAGATATTTCTAGGTCTGCGTCTTTCTTGGTCTTACATCTTTTGATAGACAAAGGAGGATGACCAAATTCAAAACTATGAAACAAACGTGGTGACTATGATATTCCGATTGTCAACTTTCCAGTTCTGAGAAGCAATAGATCAGCATTGACGCCATGGAAAGTTTATATTTCAGTTGCATCAACAACTCTAGATCTTGTATTAATTAAAGCGACCATCTAGATAGAAGATTGACAAGCCATATTCCATATATATACAAATGTTTCTATCTGTAGACGTATAAAAGACATTAAATAAACATGGTTACATAGGCAATAATTTATTCAACACCAGACCCATATTTATACTTTCGGTTTATGACTATCATTGTCATATGCAGTAGAGTTCTCGCTAAGACAAGTGAACTCAAAATAACGACAATTACATTATGTTTTTACAAACCATTATTCATGTAAAAGAATTAATGAGATAAGAAATACAATTCAGGCAAACTTTTGAAAAGTGCAAAGAGTGATAAACGAGACGAGAGAGCAATGAGACTGAAGTCTGAAACAGATCGTGAAAAATAGTTATAGAGCATTGACAAGTTGTAGAATAATATGGAAAATGGAAAGGAAAAACGAGCTCAGGTGCTTTAGATAACGATCTGAATTACTTCAGTGTAGTATATGTTACGCAGTTACGCCAGAGAAAGTTACATCTGATACATTTTACAGCTGACGAGTAAGGATTAACATTCTATATAGCGGATGTTATCGCGTTAACAGGAACAAAAAGTCTGTTTAATTCTGAACTATACGATTGTTATTGTTTCAGTTCTGAACTATGCAACTGCTATTATTTCCTCATAATTGTCCTGTTAAAGAAAAAAGAGAGATGCAACAAGAAAACAAATGATTAAGTACAAATTTATATGTATTTCAGGTTTTGAAGAAGGAAAACTTTTATTCATAGGATACGATGCAGATAATGGCGGTTATCTGCCAACTATTTACCCAAACGGAACTTTGGAGATTTCATTTTGTTGTAGAGAGGATGAAAACAGTACTCTGTCAGACGCGTTACCTAAATCATCTCCGTTCGCACTGCTAAAGGTATTAGTAAGACAACAAACAATATCAATACCTGGTTAAAAAATAACAAGGCAAACCACTAAAAAACAAAAGAGACAAACACATAAGCATAGATACAAAAGAGTTTGCGATCGAGATGCTTAATTGAAGAGATAGAGTATAAGTATACATACCACAATTTTAGTTTTCCTTGTCGTTCACCAAACAAAACTTAACTGTACTTTAAAATAGAGCAAAGGCATTTACTGATTAGATTATGTGGACAAGAGGACAAAGGCCAATATAACTGGACACCGGAAATGAACCATTTGTTTCTGGAATAGCTAAATATGTTTAACATATGTTTCTTATAAACGTATGATTAACATATGTTATAAAGATATGCTAAAATGAAAAGTGAGCACACTTATTTTAACATTTGTCAATGTAAATTTTCAACATCTGCTCCACGCATTGTTTAAAAACAGGGGGCTTGGGTGGCCTAGTGGGTAAGATTTGCTGACTAGTAACCAGAAACGTAATACAGCTATCGCGGGTTAGAGTCCTACCTAACCCATCATAAGAGCACAGGTTTGTGTGATTAGATTTTCATCCTCCAGTGCACTTGCCAGCTAGGAACATTTCAGCTGAACTATATACATGTAAAATGAACTAATCAGAAAAACTTTTTTATGAAGATATGAGGAACACTGGTTGAACTTGTCTTAAACGCTAAACACACTGCGCTTTTTTTCATGTTTAACATATGTATGAGAGAATGTATGTTAATTGTAAGTTAAACATGTGTTTACCATACACAGCTATTTTTCCTGTGTCTAATGTCTACTTCTATTGCTCAAATGTCGCAATTATGGTAGATAAAGACCAGTATTGATTTTGGAGTCGGTAAATCATATGTCAAAGTAGTTGTAACGTTGAATATTTTGTTTTACCAAAAGATGCAGTGTTTACAAAATTTCATTTTAAGATGATCTTAATCAAAGCAGATTGGCCTAATAGATTTTTTTGAAAAAAAGACTTGTATGCAGTAACTTATATTTTTTATGCATGTATATTCATCACTGCTGTTCCGCAGCTGAAGGAAAGAATCGTACTTTTGGGAATTTAAAGTAACTGTTACTAGAAAAAGATTTTATGCAGAATTATGCTTCTGAAAATATTAACTATATCCATCCTTAGTTTGACTTTTTGGAACGGTAAATTTACTAACAATAAATAGATTTGTATTGAAAATTTGCTCTGGGCTGTTAACTTTTATGCTAAACATCCGTTGTTCACAACACTTGATGAGGAAGTAATACTTTGTGAAGGAAAAAAATCCAGTTGAATTAAGCAAAGGTCAAGGTGATTGTCACTCTGATTTAGTAATGTTGGATTGAAGATCATATCCCTCCCCGAAAAGAAAAAAAAGAGCTTGTTATAGCAGTGGGAAACCGTATATAAACAATCAATATAAAGTTACAATTTATTATAGGGACCCTCCATTGATAAATGTGAACACATTAATAATATGGCAGTGATCGAAGATACTATGTACCTCAGTACAGAGGGACTGTTAAAAGATCGGTCCGGAAAATTACCAAATATGAAAATCAGTGATACACACTTAGGAATCCCGTTTTGTGTTTACCATCCCGATGTTGAAGCATTACAAGGTAAGTGTAGTTTCCAATTGCCTTTAAAGACTAAGGGTTTAAGAAACGTTTCCCTTTTTAGGTTTTTTCTTTAGTCTCCACTTTGACAAATGCCAGAAAATTAATTTTATAATTTGTAGAAAAATTTTGCTTTTCCGTGTCACAAATAAAGCTTCTCAAAAGATGTCATTGTTTCAACGTTTCCACTTAATCAGCCAAGTTGGGGTGGTTAACGCACAGTGAACTCTGAAATTATCTTGCTAGAATCTTTTAGTGCTTCTTTCACAGTGCTATACTATGATGCTGTCAAATTATAACCGCAACTCTATTTGAGTCGCAACAGTCTACAGTTTCACGCTAAATCCGTAAAAAATTAGTTTTTGGTAAGTATCATTTCCCTAAAACGTCGGGAAAGTTTGGAATAGTTTCTTTTGTAAAGAAAGACAAAAGAAACAAGTGAAACATTTACCGGTTGCACAATTAGTGTAAGATGACTAAGAATGAAGGTTATAATATAACGAAAAGATGTCAAATTCTTCCGAGTTGTTTTGTTTTTGGTCCCCAATTTTTCATTTGATAAAGGCAAACTAATTTAAAACTGTAATATGATAGTATAATCTACGCGTACAATGGTATGCAACTTCTACCATCTATTCATATAAATACTATTGATACTGCATTTACAGTAATTTATATTTTCATTCGACAAATATTATGTTACCCAACGTAATAGAGAATAAAACATTTCCATCCATATTTTTTTTAATTCATATCAATTTTAGTAAAATTGGTACAGTGTCTGTGATTTTGAATTACTGCCACTGGGTTGATACCACTGTTGGTGGACTGTTAGTCCCCGAGAGTATCGGTACTGACGTGATTTATTAGTTACATGTTCGAAATTTACAGTTTTTAAATTTTGTAATTTTTTTAAAAGTAAGGTTAAAACTCCCTTAGGCAAAATTGACCTTACCCATATTTTGACTGTTCTCTTTATGCCCGTTTTGATTTTGGTGCTGCAAACATTTTGATATTTTTGGCTTTCCAAAATTTTGGCATCGAGCATATATCATGAAGGTTATCTAGAAAAGTACAGAGTACACAGTTACACAGTAAAATTGGTACAGTATCTGTGATTTTGAATTACATCGACTTGAGGAGTCTACCATGCTATCTTAACTCTAATTTAAAGGGAATCTTAAGACTAGGTGTTTTCTTTCTTTGAGTATCTTTATGCATACGACTGACGTACACGTATTGTGGGTGGAGATTTTATGTAGTTAACAGTTCTTTATGAAAAAGCTCCATTGATTCTATGTTAAACCACTATGAAAAAAGGGGTACTTTTAGTGTTTCCTGAGAAAATTTTATCGTATGGGATTTTGGACATGTAGCCCTAGAACAGTCATGTAACAGACCTTATTCCAAATCGCCATTGCCCCCATTTCTGCTGGATGTACTGGTTCCCTTTGAAGAACAGCAGCAATGAGGTTATAGTAAATATTCTTCAACAAAGCAGTTTTTCAATTTGTAAGTGCTTCAAAATTCAATCCCTAAACAAATAAAATTTATTCTAAATTCCTGAGAATTTTACTTTACAATATGGTTTCTAAATTTTTTTATGCCTTTGCTCATCATTGGAGCAGACGTTCATCTTACCCTATTTTACCCTTATGACCCCGATTCTACTGAAGAACTTTTCCCGAATGGAAGTGATTGGAATAAGGTCTATTGAAACAATCCCTCACATCAAGCACCACGATATAACTTGATGCAATATCTGCAATAAATTTGCACGAAACCAGCGAAACTATTTCAGCACTGTTACACTTGTTACCTGACACTTTTCATCTTACAAGAATATCTTGTTTAGCCTCAATATTTCTAAAGGGTGTCCATATTTCAAACTAAATGATGATACTCGCGTTCGCTGGAATTTATTAAACCCAATTTTTGTGTCAAAAATTTACACACTATCCGGGCTCAAAACACCTCTGAAAGGGATACTTCTTTGATTCCTGCTTAAACCACTGGACCACAAAGCCTGTATATGAAGAAGAATTAACTCATCCTAATACCAAAGGCTTAGCAGAATGTTTGTCACAATTTGAATTTCATATAATAATATTAATCAATCAAATAAGTATGAAAATTGTCAGTTTGAAAGCAAGAAAAGCATAGGACAAAATAACTTAAATTTTCATTTTTTTATGTAGTATGTGAAGTAAATGATACACTTGTATGATTCATTCATATAACTTGAATCTAAAATTAATTTCTTTCCTTCTCATATATTAAAATGCAATTCAAATCAAGCCTAATATATACTTTTAGTACAACCTGCATTCATTTACGTTTATATGATTAAGTGGAATAAAACTGCTAGTATAAAATGCGAGATGTAGTCTAGATTCTAGAAGTACTGAGATTAATCCTCAGGAGGAGCATTACACATTTTTCTTTTTAAATTTTACATGTGTACTGTCATACATGTAGGATACAAAATAAGGGTAACAGAGAAACTGTCAAGTATAGGACGGTTAGTATCCATTTTTTGCACTAATAGACATATACAAGTGTCCTTGGAATGAAAGTGAAAAAAAATATAAGAATGACGAATGATTTTGGTTCTGCCACAAGAGCTTTGCTGTAACTTTCCGCTATGAACATATACATTATTCCTAATTGTGTTAACATCAGTTATCCATATCATGTATATTATTTATATTAAAAAGGGCTGGAATGCATTTACTACAAAGTATGGTAATATTTTTGTAGCACAAAACAGGTACAATATGGGAGGAGAAGCAGTTAGCATTGGAAAAGTGGCGTATGTTCCATCTGATCAGTATGGTATTCCTGTTTTGTTAGATGATGGAACATGTAAGTTATAATTAACGAATATGATTTTGAAATCAATACCTGAAAGAATCGGACACAATAAAATACATCTTTTTATAACTCTTTGCTTTCATATTTGATAAAATGCAAATGAATACCAAACAGTGCATACAGAATAAATCACAAATAGGGACACAGAAAGTAACTGAAATATTTTATTAAACAATATTTTTATAAAAGATCTTACGGATGCCCTTTTTAAAGCTTCATGCGTAAAGGTATCCAGATACCTACTCAAGGGCGGAGTTTCATCTGGTTAGCTGTGAGGGATTTCCATCCCCCAGGAAGTCTGGTAGTCATGATATAGCTGACAAATTGCTGAAAGCGACGATAATTCCCAACAACCCAACCTGCCCATCGGCCGATAGATATTTTTGCCTTCCTCTACTAAATTCAGCAAAGGCTAAAAATTGAGGTTTAGTGGATTTTATAGGACAAAATGTATATAATGCACTTATTATGCATGTTCAAATCAGTTATGTTTTGGCCAAAACCAGTGAAAATGATAGTATTGTGAATTTTTAATATTTTTGTATGTGCTATCATCTCTCAATTGCAAGTCAGTTTTTGTTTTTCACTTGTGTGTAATGACAATCAGTATAGCTGAAGATATTGCCATCAGATCATAACTGGCAAAAAGTACTATTTTGATAAAAATCATCTAAAAATCGTGTTTTCGTCGAATATTCATATTTTGTTATTAGTAATTTTAATTTTTCTGAAATTTCACCTTAATTTTAAGTATTGTCATATTGCCAACACCACCACCGATATTTTAAGGGAAAGTTAGGATCTTTTGCCCGAAACTGAAAACGGATATGCGAACGGAGCATATCTCAGGTTAGTACTTATAGAACAAAGGCATTCGTACAGCGCATGGAAGTTGGTATCATAAAGGGTAATAGTGATAGTAACAAAATGGAAACGGAAAACAGGTTGAAAAAGAGATGCAAATGCACGTCGTCTCAAATGAGTGTTAATAAAAACAATGTCAACTGGAAACAAGATGGAAGGAGATAATACCATAAAGGGAGATGGTAGCATTAGTTACATGGATCACTACAGAAGTTCTTCATGAAGAACCAACAGGACCTGGGCGATGAGATAGGGCAGGAGGAAGAGCAGCAGTAGGTCAAAAGATATGTTGCAACAATCCTGCAATGGTGCTTTTGGTTGAAAGGGGGCGTAAATGTGAACATTGCAGGAAGGAGGAAACATACCAACCATCTGCCGAAAAGCTAGACGTAGTAGCAAATAACTGCGGTGCTTCACTAAAGAGGAGGAAAGGGGAGCTCTGTAAGAGCAAGCCTTGAAAAGGTGGACTCTTGGAGGCATTGGAAGCAAACGATCAAGTAAGACGACGAGAATGTAGCGATCGGGGGTAAGATCCAAGTGACCAAGACCACGAATCGCCAAGGAAGATGGTCTAAAGGGATACAGCTGGATATCCAAAGACCCATTAGTGAAGCTTGTCGAAGAGAAGATCAACCAGAGATTTGGTCGCAGAAGGACTTTTAAGAAGGAACTAAAAATGCTCACGAAGACATAAGGCAACTACTCCCTGTTTAAAACAGATGACTTCACTACGATGGTTGGGAAAGCAACGAAGAGGCACCAGTCGAGGATGAGATCAAAGTAGAAGATAAGCGCGACGCGATGGATGGCGTAGTTAGTACAGTTAAGATCCATCCTCTGAAGACATACGTGTATCCATACTTAAGATCTTCCAATGTCGACAAACGTAGAGTTGGAGATAGCGTTCATGGAACAGAGGTCAAAGATGGCTTCGCGAACTTCCAGCTCGAGGGTAGTGGACGGTTGGAGGCATCCAGCATCTAAAGATTCAGCTTAAAAGTTCAAGCGGTAAGCAGAGAATTTGTATATATCACTCCAACAGCAGCTCGCACAAAAGAAGGCGCTCAACAACGTGGAGAAGGACGATCAAGAATGCTTTCGCTTGGCGGTTATCTCAGCTCTGCATCACGAGGACATCGACAAGAACCACGCCGATCGTGTAAAGGAATACAAACAGTGGGCTGAGGAGCTCAAGTTTGATGGCTTTGAGTTCCAAGTCTTACACAAGGCAACGATACATTAAATGGAGACATCAAAGTCAACGCGTTCGGTTTCGACGGTAAATTGAAGGATGGGGACGAAGGTGAACTAGAAATCTACTCTATGAAGAACACGGGAACGAAGCACGTAGATCTCATGTTTACGTCCAACATCGACACACAGCATTACTGCATGACTCTTGGGCTCACAGGTATCGTCAAACAATCACGAACATCTCGGATGAGCATCACGAGTACTGCAGTCAGAAGAAACCAGTGAAGATTGATCTGGCGGAGGAAAGGACCTACATAAGCTTTAGTAATTACAACCGCTAATGAAGGTCCCATCCACCATATTCGAATGTTTCGTGGAAAAAACTGACACATGCCTGCAGCCCGATCCATCAAAGGCATACACGAAGCAGTATCAGCACCACACATCACCGGGCTTCTGCTATCACGTTCAGTACGCCCATGGAGACTACAAAGATCCAGTCTTCTTCCATGGAAACGACGCGGCCAAGGAAATCGTCAAAAGCATGGAGCTTAAAGTGTCTACCATTGCAAACATTTTCCGGGATCACGATCACCACACGGGGAAATATCGCTGTTCTGCAAATATAGTGCAAACTTCCGAGGTTCGTTCCCATCGTGTACCCACAACTTGAGTGGGTACGACGCTCATCTGTTCGGGAAGGTGCTGGAGTTCGACGAAGTTTAGCTCAACTGCATACCAAAAACTGACAAGAAGTACATCAGCTTCCGGAAGAGGATGGGAGAACTCGAAATGAGATTCATGCCAAACTCGTTGGACACCTTGGCTATGAACCTGACGAAGGACCAAGTCAAGACGGTGAAGAGTGGTGCAGGTGAGCACCACGAGTTGTTGATATGAAAGGGAGTGTACCCTTTCGATTACGTGGACAGCCAAGAGAGGTTGAAAGAGGCTCAGCTCCCATCCAAACAGGACTTCTACAATAGACTCAATGGAGAGGACATCAGTGTCGAAGAGTACACTCACGCCAAGAAGTATTTGATACGTTCGAGTGTAAGACCTAACTCTACCTGGTATTCGACATGCTTCTGCTGACGGACATCTTTGAGAACTTCAGTCACGTGTGTATGGCGAAACTTACGTGGTACTACACGGCTCCTGGTTCATCCTAAAACGCGACAACTGTTTGAATTTTACTTATATTTTATTGTCTCCAAACTGCCGTGGTCAGACTGGAACTGCTGTCCGACTCAAACATGCTGCTTATGTTCGAAAAAGCAACCAGAGGGGGTGTCGCAATGATATCGCATCGACAGGGTAAGGTTAACAACCCGTACTTGAGCGAGTAGGACAGATTAATGCCGACTAAGTATCTGACGTACTTGGATGCGAACAATCCTTACGGATGGGCTATGACGCAGCCCTTACCCCCAAGAGACTTCAAATAGAAATTATCAAGGACATCGTGACACACCCCTACGATCGAATATGGGTGCATGATGGAAGTCGACCTCGAGTACCCTCGGGAACTTTTTGTCTAGAACGTGGAGATCAACAAGGTGCGCAAACTGATACCCACGATGTAAAACCGCACCAAGTACGCGCTTCACTACCGGAATCTCAAGCAGTATATGTCGATGGGTATGAAGCTGCATCCAGGTCGAGCAGTCTCCATATCTCTAAGACGTACATCGATCTCAACACCAGTCTTCGAGCCGAAGCCAAGACCGAGTCTGAGAAGGAGTTCTTCAAACTGATGAATAACTCGGTGTTTCGCAAGACCACGAAGAACATCCGGAAGAGGGTAGACGTGAAACTCGAGACTATGGAGATACAGGCACTGAAGTTTGTAGCCAAACCAACTTCGATCGACGTGTCGTGTTCAACGAACACCTGGTAGCCATCCATATGAAGAAGACCAAGCTGAGGTTTGACAAGCCAGTCTACCTGGAAAGCTGAATTTTGGATTTGTAAAAGACCCTAGTGTACGACTTCCACTACAACTTTATGCGGAAGCTGTTCTGTAACAACGCCAGACTCCAGTTTACGGACATCAACAGTCTGGCTTACGAGATCCAGACGGAGGACTTCAATAAGAACATTGCCCCACACGTCCGAAACAAGTTCGACACATCGAACTATCCGGACAAACATCCATCGGGGATCGCGACAGGCGTCAAAAAGGCGTAAATTTGGATGTTCAAGGACGAGAGCGGCTGCGAACCGATGAAGGAGTTTGTAGGTCTTCGGGCGAAGATGTACGCCTACGAGGCAGATGACGAGGTCATCAAAAGGGCTAAGGGAGTCAAGAAGAACGTAATAAAGAGAAACATTACCTTCGACGAGTACAAGAGATGTCTCCAAACGTAGCAGGAGATTCACAAATCGATGAACATGCGAAGTCATCTCAACAGCATCTTCACTGAGAAGATCAACAAGGTCGCACTCTCGGACAAAGACTTCTAGCGACACATCATGGTGGTCTGGGTCCACATCCTAACTCACGTGCACTATCAAATAAATGAGCGAGATACAGGTGCATGACTCTCTTACAATGCGCTGTCTAACGTGGTGCTCGTCAAGGTCGTGAAAAATCTGAAATTGCAACACTTCAGCGGAGTATCCATAACGAACAAATCGCGTACCATCGAATGCAGTATCTTGATTTACGACAGCCTTGGCGGTCCCGGGACGCACTGGACGTGCTGGGTCACGAACAAGAAGACAAAGGTGTACTTTGACCCTTACGGACTACCACCTCCCGACGAACTGAGGAGATACATGTACCTTTGGTTCCCTATTCATTACAAAACGAATGAACTACAGAAACTTGGATAGGTAGCATGCGGTCACTTTTGCTTGTATATGCTGAAGGGGTTGTCCAAGACAACCCAAGACAAACGTTATTAACCTCTAACACAACAATGTGTACAAGAGGACAGTATAAACATAATACACAATACATACATTGGTGACAAAGAGACGTATAATTCTCTCGAAGATACTTCAAGACCTCGACATGAAGGATCATCGTACAAATGTATCCCCAGTTTGGGAATACCAGAAAGCAGTTCAGACGCTGTAACAAAGCGGTGGGTCGATCAAGAATTGAAAGACAGCATGGACGGAATCGAAGCGTTACAAACGTAACTTATTCAGATGACGATGGCGCTGAACCACATCGAGAGGAAATATGATGCGTTGGTCAAAGGTCTCGAGAAAGATGTGCGAGACAAGGTGGTTAAGAAGTATTGCGTGTTCACTAACGGGGTAAGATAACGTTGACCTAGATATGCAAAATTATGCAGTTTGGAACCTTCCAGTGCGGAAACGAACGGATGCCGATCACTAAAGGATGGTTAGCCAAAAAAACGGGCAAGTTTCAACCCCTATGCTGCAAGATATGATTAATGCAGTCAACAAAAAGTATAAAACACTTGAGAAGATGTTCGACAATCAGGATAGGATAGACAGCATTTAGACCTTTATTAAACTGAAAACATCCGTTGGGAGTTCCAACGACAGATAAGACTAGACGCAGAGCCACTGCTGAAAGGTCTAAACGAACGTTTGAAAACGAAGATGAGATAGTAGTAGAGGGTATCGTACCACTAGCTAAGTTCTCGTCCTCACATTCTCTCTAGTCTTGATGATAACCAAGATTTGAAAGCTTGCTGCGAGCTGTGGTTATACTTTTTCTGACTGTTTGATCCAAGAATTGAAGGACGCAGAATATCCCAGCTATTTGAACTAAGCTTTTTTCACACTGTTCCTGGTTCGCCTTCGCAAAATCTTTTCCATGCGGTAGATATTATGATCCGTCTTCTGACGTTCGGGCTCATAGAAAGATCCCTGGGTCTCCTCCCCATTGAAGTTCTTCAGACTATAGGTCGGTGGTTGAGTGTTCAACTAATGAGAGATAAACACCTCTTCCGTCCATCGGGGTGTATAACCTTTCTCGAACGTGCCCTTCTTCTAGGTGATCCGGAATTGTAGCCGACGCGGTAACTGTTAGCTGCATGGGTAGTACGTCGCCGTATAGGTTCCAGAACTTTAGCCTCATGTTCTTCTCACTCTCTGCAGTAGGAATCATCTTGATAGATCTGTGTTTGGCAGTATTGTACTGATGAATGACATCATCTAAGACGTCGGAAAACGTGCGCGTAGAGATGGCTGAGAAGTACTTGAACATTTCCTTCATGGTTCGGTTCCACTCGACTTCTCCTCGTTCTCGGTAGAGTAGAGCTCGACACCATGCTTTTGGGGTTGTTGCTTGACGTCCATTTTGTAGAACTTGGTTGCTTCGTCCGTCCACAGCTTCTTGGGAACACAAGACTTCGGCTTTCCTTCGGCGTTGAGACGCTGGTGCAGTTTGGTAACAGGTCCCGTTGTGTCCCGGCAGAACACCTCCAACGGAAGTCGATTGACCAATGTGTTCAAGAAGACGGCACCCGTAGGGGCAATTAACGGATACTTCTTCAAACCGCAAACGGTATAAATTTCAACCTTCCGTCGTCGACCGTTGCTGGTCACAGTCTCTATAATGTTCCTAGTCTCCGTCTGTCTTGTGCATCGGACGCAGTAGATCATCCAATAGTTTATCAAGTGAACGTTGAGAACATCTCGCACTGTGGAGCAGATGCGACCAGTCACAACCACTATCTCATTCCCTAGAGAAGGATTAGAGATCTAATCGTTGGAAAGTCAGACTGTGGTAAGACAAGGTTGACGAATAACCTCCTTCTTCGATCACAGTAGTTTGACTACGATCGTCTGTACGTCTTCAGAAAATCGCTTCCCCAGCCCATCTATTAGCTTCTACGAAGTGCGTTAAATAACGGGTTTTTAAAAGAAGACGTGTGTGAACTCTCTTCCATCAAAGCCAAATGCCCTTATTCATTGCTGTACATTGTCTATACTCTATCTCCGCCAAAATAACTTTGCGGTGTCGACGCTTTCTTCTTCGAACACGGCAGTGACGTACCAGATCCGCGTGAATTCGACACGACTGGTAAGAATCTGATGGTATTCGACGACTTGATGTTAAGCAAACAGAACAAGTGAGAAGAATATTACGTCAGCGGGCGACACAACAACGTCGACTGCTTCTACCTTTGCCAGAAGTACTTTAGACTGCTGAGACAGACGATCAGAGAAAACGCCAACTTCATCTGCTTCTTTCAACAGGACGTAGGAACCTCGACCATATCCATCGCGACCACTTCAAAACCTTCTGCAACCGTTGCATGTCCGAGCCTCACGAATTCATCACCATCGATTCCAAGGTAAACAGGAGGTACCTATTGAAATTCGATGAGTTCTACAAAGTCTAAGATCAAGAATGGAGTTTTACAGATACTTTCATCTGATGAACAAGTATAAACTGGAGGTGAGAAACTTCAGCATCACGAACGACAAGGACTACCTCCTGTACCTGTTGTTCAAGCCCGGTAGATTGCCGCGCTGGAGAGGTACGTGCGTGACGTATTCTGCGGAATTTCACCTCAAGTAGTTCAGAAAAATACCCGAAAGGGTATGTAGATGTAAAAAGCGGGACCTTTGCCTTACTGGCATCTCGGAACATCACATGAAGCTTTTTGAAGAGGTTCGCATGCATGAGAAGGATTGTAAATGCAAGACCTAGTTCAAGTGGAAAGATTTTGAGTTAAAGCCTTTGAGACTCATCTATGTCAATTTCACCCACAATGGTTACGGTACATTAGGTAGAGGTGTGCCTAAAGTTAAGATCCAAGAGAAACCATATGAAGTGAAGACGGTCAGAGGTCACCAATGCACTCATCCATGTTAACCAAATGAGACCATCTGCATTAGACATCTTAAACGTTCACAGAGGTCATGTTGTCAGGAGAACAAGTAAAGATGCTTGATATCAAACAGTATCGAGCTTTCGCCTCATAGTTATGGTGCGTTTGCCTCAAAGCCATTGAGCATGCACCAAAACGCTATGAAGCATTGGTCCTAACGATGTAAAAAAAATAGCGGTATAATTGATTAGATTACCGATCTTAAGCAGCACAAAGCTCTTGCTAAGGAGTTTCAGGATGTCAAACGCAGCATCCAAGCACACAGCCTTACAACAATGACTTGAGAAACAAGGGTTGAGCCGTAAACTCTCCTCATTTTTCAAACCCGTTGTAGAAGCACAAGAGAAAACCGCCTCTCAGATCAGCAAGAAAATCGAAGACACGCGAACAATACACCCGCCGCTACCAGCATTGCCACCACCTCCAGAATTAATTTTGCTGATCCTCTGCCTATCGATCAAACAAGCGTACACGACTCTTGGACCGCGAGCACAAAAGTATTTCCAAGTTAGTATGACAGACCATTCATTTGAATTTAGATCTCAGGACAATATAATGCTCATAGGAAGCAAACTGGTCGCCCTTGATGGAGACGATGTATTTGTGGATAGCGTGCAGTACAAAGGAACACCCGGACTCTTTGAGCTCACTGTCAGGAAGAGACGTTTGAGCTCAACGACTTGAACAACAGTGCTGAGATTTGAAATCTATAATGAGATCTTGAAGTCCATGGGTGAGATGTATCGAGGTAATAATTTTCTTTCTATGACTCCTAAAGCTAGTAAACATTACAAGTTACATCTTTTCACACGAAATAGGAGAAGCAAGGTAGCGGAGTGCAGACAGTCTTTCTACTTTCAGATTTCGACCCTCTGTTTGATCGATTAGATCTTTGCAAAGCGTCCTACGGGCTGGGAACAATAGCGTAAGAGACGAGATCGTAGCCAACCACGATGCAATGAAACGACAAGGATTGATCAACAATGAGGAGTACAAGTCAGCGCATCGCAATATGCTATAAATAAAGCATGCTGTAAACGAAGAAAGGTTATCATCGGATGTAAGTTTACAGT
>JAOXYJ010296016.1:0-27047 GCA_028566555.1 Lithophaga nigra | reverse complement strand
AATCTTCTAGGTAAAAATCCACTGAAAGGGGTGGTAAGTCAGACTATTGATGGTGAACTCGGCCAGATACTCGATTTAAATTTTACATTGACAAGTATGCTGATCTATGGTTGAGCGATTTCAACAGGTGTCTGCTGTTAGCATTTATTATGGAAGATTCCACTGTGCAATTTAAATCAAGATGGAAATATTTACCCTTGAATTAAAATGATGAAAATTTCAGACTAGATTTTCTCGGAATTTAAACTTTCAAATTTAAAACAGAATGAAGGTTAAGTTAGGTACTAATCTTGTTTTTAAGATGTAAAAATTTTTCTGAAATAAAACCAGAAATAGACGAATGGGAACCAAAAATCCATTACTTATAGATACGCAAATAGACTTCAGGTAACATGAAAAAACATGCCTACAAGGGAGATGAAGAAAATGGATATTTCCTTATTGCTTCTGAAATCTTGTCTGATAAAACACAACCACAAATTGGTTTTGTTCTTCCTTGATGTAACTTGTCTAGTTTCCCTAAAACAGGCCCTAGCAGACAGAACTGCACTTCTAACTTGTCTTTTTTTTGTGTTTGAAGATGTCTTTGTGCTGGCCTAACCCACAAAAGTATATTTCCTTTTTACTTCAGCATCGATTAGGGGTACCTCATGGAGCCTGACATTGACATTTTTTCCGTTTTTTGATGACCTGGAGTAAAAAAAAATGACCCCAGAGCCTTGTTAGACTTTGGTCTTTCATTGTATCAAAGCAACTATTGATATTATCGCCATATCAAAAGTCACTTTGCTGCATTTATAAGACATTAGAGCATGTCCACGGAAGTGTTTTTCAAATAATTATTAATATTGGTTACAACAGTAAAAACATGACGGCGCAGTACTTTGTAGACAAATTTAAGATATATAAATGTTTTCTGCTCCAAATGGACAAAAAGAATTTTTATATTCAAACCTGCATTTCTGTCATCATTTCTTTCATAAAGCACTTGGTACTTTTTTTCTAGTTCTTATTTCTTAAGACGGTTGGGGTCATCAACCATAATTCTTAACGGGGATCATAAATGTATCATTTACCCAAAGTTTAATAGCAATTGGCCCTTTACAGGATTTTTCAGGATTTTTTTATTGAATTTTTTTGTCAAATTTTCTATTTTTAGTAACGGTGGCGGCCATGTTTGATGGTGGTTGGCGTTCATTAACCTTAATTCTTAAAGGGGATCATAAATGTATCGTTTACTCAAAGTTTCCTAGCAGTTGGCCCTTTACAGGATTTTTCAGAACTTTTTTATTGAATTTATTGTCAAATTTTCTATATTTAGTAACGGTGCCGGCCAAGTATGATGTTGATTGGGATCACAAACCATAATTGTTAAAGGGGCTCATAAATGTATCATTTACCCAAAGTTTGGTAGCAATTGATCCTTCACATGATTTTTCAGAATTTGTTAATTGAATTTTTTTGTCAACTTTTCTATATTTAGTAACTGTGGCAGCCATGTTTGTTGGCTGTTGGGGTCATCAACCATAATTCTTAAAGGGAATCATAAATGTATAATTTACCCAAAGTTTGGTAGCAATTGGCCCTTTACATGATTTTTCAGAATTTTTTTATTGAATTTTTTGTTGATTTTACCCTATGTTCTTTTTTCAGTAATGACGGCCATGTTGATTGGTCGGCGGAAACATCGGATACAATTTTGAAACTGGACACCCTAAGGATGATTGTGGTTAAGTTTGGTTCCAAGTGGCCCAGTGATTTCAGAGGAGAAGATTTTTGACGGACGGACGGACGACGGACGCCAAGTAATGGCAGTAGTCCACCTGGTCCTTCGTGAGCTAAAAAAACGACTTTTTAGCACACAAACTCGACAGCGACTAAACATATTTTTTAATCTTTAATAATATTTATTGTCTTATATAGTCAAGTCAAAGAAGTCTGACATTTTTTAATTTTTTTTTTTTTTCATATTAAGATGTTATTTTGGGAAAATCTTAGTGTCAGTTACCGGAAACAACAGTTGCATTTTCCATTTATTACGAACTCACTGCATTTAATGTATGCTGCCTTCGCTTTCATATACTGTTTATCAGATTTGCCTTAAATATTTAATTTATATTTATTTTTTCAGACTACTTAAATTTACTATTGCGTGAAAATTGCCATGGTCGAAGATATGTTACAACGCGTGATTATAAATACAAGTAATGACATTCAAGCTAGCATATACTGATAACCGCAAAATAAGGCAGACATTTCAGCTATGAATTGCCCAATTTGATATTTACAGATTATAAATTTCTGCAAATATATCCTTTTTACATACACAAACTGGTGTATTCCGTCGTCTATTACTACGAGAGGTCGTTTTCGGTGTTTCCGGCAATTAGATGGACCCGAAAAGTCACATGATTGTATTCACTCTGGTTCTTCAAATTGCTGAATAGCAAATTCAGGTGCATTCTCCGGTTCATCTCTGTTGCTCACTTTTAAACTTTTCCTTCTTTCATTCATTGTAGCCCCTCCTTTCCTGGATCTCTTCAGTCTATTGACTCTTTTTTCATCTAGTCTTTGAAAGGCTTCATTTAGATATCTTGACCTCCAGAGCAGAATTGTCTTTGCAAACTGTCTTGGTTTTGGCAGATCAGTTTCATCGTCACTATCACCAGCGTTGTTGTCTTCGCTTATGTCTTCACTTTCCTCCGACGAAATGAAAGTGTTATCCTCTAATACACTCTTTAGTTTTTCTTTTTCATCACATTCTTTCATTTTTTGCACTACAGCAAGTCTTCTGATTCTAGACTGCAAAAAATGAATCCAATTTATACGTATATACGTACATGCATATCCATTGAAAGTAATTTATACCAAAAAACCAAAATAATTTAGATTAAGAAATCATTTATGTTCAAACGTTAAAATTTATTCGAAATCAATTCAAAGCAGGAAGGAAGTACAATGTTATTACATTATACGCTGTTGTGCTCTTATGTTGTTATACGCCAAGTCAAGTACAACGAGTCAGAATTGTCATTCAAATTTCGTCCAGCATTCGTATGTTTCAACAGGCACATCATGTAAAACACTTTAAATGTTGTACGAACAATCCGTTACATGTTTTAATGAAAACATATTTTTAACAATACAGAAAATGTAATGCAAAGGGTCTATTTAATTACCGAAAAAAAAAACCAAAAAAAAAAAAAACCCAAAAACTGCTGATGCAGTTACAATGCAGTTGATGTATAACAAACATCTTGCTCTTTACGTGTATACATACTGGAGTGAAATTACTTGTTTATTATATAAACAAAAATCAATTCTACATTGAATATACGGTAAAAGACGAGACTTACACTTGTTTTTCTTTGCCTTTTTCTTTGTTCCTTTAATTTCTGGTCTCTTTTGTTGGCTTTCTTTGTTTTAAATGTGTTTTTCAAAGTCAGAAAATATGTTCTACATGCCTCTGAAAAAATATAAAATTCAATGATACAGCTGAAGAAAAAAGTTTTTTCCCTTGATTTCAGAACTTTGCCATTTTAAAAAAAGACAAAATTTACTCATACTGCAATGTTTTTAATCAGTGAACAATTTAGCAAAAGACAGCTTATTTCCCGCGATTCAGGTAAATTTATTTTGTCATAATTTATTTCACATATTGTGTGAATTCATAATGAAATTTTACGTAGGACAAAATATGCACAAAACGGAGAACACAAGTACATGCATAATTTACTGTCGTGTTGTTAAAAATAAAATAAGTAACCTATGTGAATGAAAATATATTAATAAAAATTTCATTGTACGAATTGTTGCAGTGTTTGTATAGTGTTACGTTTTAAATTGTTCATATTAGGCTTTTACTGGTAAACTTACTGTAAGCCATATCCCTGTTAAATTCACCAATAATATTGTACAATGCTGTCAGAACTTCTTGTGTTTGCTTTGGATTTCTTCCCTCTTTAAAGCTGGAATGAAAGAAAAAAAACTCTACAATTGCACAATAGAGGAAATGCTTACATTTACAACCACTTCGTTCTCTTGTCTCCAGAAGAAGTTGTATGTGGTCAAATAGAAAAAAAAAGATTTTATGACTTAAATAGGTAGAAATGGGATAAACCAATTACGAGAACGTTCTTAACAAACAGTTTTAAAAACAGAGATACAAAATACGAAGAAATTTGGGCCTAAATGATCGAGTGGTTAAGTTCGCTGACTCATAACAAAGAGCTTAACATTGTTGTCGCGCGATCGGATTCTGCTCGTCCCGCTTCATGTGTTAAAGTTTCCCCGACACCTGCCCTGGGCGTTTCAGCGGTTTAGCTGGATAGCTGTCCGGGATTCCCTTCTCCAGTGGTAGTCACGATATAGCTTAATATTGCTGAAAGTGACGATAAACCTCAACAACCATCCAGCCCTCGAATAAATTTAACAGGCGCTAGTTTGAAAATAATTAGATTTAATTGCAAACATAGAATAGTACATGAATTTATATGTTTGCAGTTTATTTACATGCTTTTGTGTATATTTCAAATATTTATTTAACAACAAAGTCTTTAAAATTTTGTTTGCTACAATGGAAATTTGCTTTAAACCCATTCAAATCTTTTCTGTATGTAACGGTTCATTTACCTTCAACTTAAATGACATTAAAAGAAACTGCACGTATACATACCCAACAGTAAAATCCCAGGTCTTTTCCAATTCTTCCAAGTTGGCGACAGCATTGTGAACTCCAGTCTAAAATAGAAATAAAAAAGGACTAAATCATTGTATTTCAGTACTAGGGAATGTAATGACTTGCATCATGTTTGACGGGGAAGTAGCCGGTATCACTATTTGAAACTCAGTATCGGTTTCTTACTGATTTGATTATTCACTTAGTTGTAAGGTTTATATTCAATTATCATAATTTAAGATCAGAACCAGTTTTAAATAGTAGCTATCAAATAATTATTGGTTTTATTTTGAATGTAAACTGAGCATTTTATGACAAAATGTTGTCATCAAATCCTGACAACACATACATGTACCGATTCTCATATTTTACCTTGACATTGTTGTCCACTTTAATGGCTTGTTTGCTACTCCGCTTTTGTAAAGAGGCGTTTTCCACAGTTTCCTTCATTATTGTTTTAAGTTCTCCCACTGTTATAGTCAGTATCTGTGAATCATCGGTAACTAAAAAACAAAATAAATAAATAAATAAACAAAAGGATATGTAACAAAGTGTCAAATACTCTTTATCCTCATTTAGGCTTTCAGGCTTTAAATCACATTATTAACAAGGAAAAAGACGTGAAATAAACAACATCCTGCAGGCACTACATAGCGATGGATTTAAACCTTTTTACGGATACCCAAACCTCCACTTTCCTACCTTGTCTCTGACGTAAAGATACAAGTTGTTCCAAGTAATATCGGTCTAAATTGATACGGCATATAACAAGAGGAAAAAGTGAAATAAACACCATCCTGCATTGCTACAGGCACTAATGGCAATGGTGTTTAAAGCATTTTATGAATACCCAAACCTAGTCTCTAACTTTAGGATACAAGTCAATCCGTCCCAAGTTGTTTCGGCCCAATTAAGTTGATACGGCCCCAGGTCGGTTCGGAGCTACATGATGTTTCAAGACAAATAATGGAATGACTTGAATTCACCTAACAGAGAGCACAGTGGATCCATGCACTACGTCCCTGAGGAGATCGGCGGAATAAAACGACTGGATTATTCGGGTTAGATAATACAAGAATGTTTTAGAGTTTAGCAAACTATACTCCGACGTTCATTCGTCTATTGCTTTGTCATTTAAAAAACATATTACAGAGGAAAGTCAATGATACATTAAATACAAAATCTGAAACTTTTGCTGAAAAAACACGAAAGCGGAATGAAACATATAAAAATAATTTTATATACAATTTAAATGTCGAAGGTATCTAGAATTTAGGGACAGAGTTAGACAGCTTAAAAAATGAAACTTACACAGAGATATTGATAATTGTGTTGAAACTTTAGGCGATTTTTTTTTCTAACTTCTGCTAAAGAAACGTTTGGTATAAGCGACTGTAATTTTTTTTTTTAGAAAAAAGGAAAAGGTATGTATAAACTCAAAACTGTGGTTCGGAATAGATTGTAAATTTGCTAGACAAAATTATAGAAAACTGAAGAGACGTTGTAAAACTGACAGGTCAGTTGCAACCGTAAATGAAATGAAGCAAGCCGAAAAGACTATAAGAAAAAAATCAACGTAAGTATGAAACGACACAGGAAGGAAATGACGGAGAAAATTAAAAAAATATGTTTTCAAAGTAACAGTAAAGAATACTGGAAATTACTAAATGAAGGTGCGTATAAAGTGCAGCCAAATATTTCTATGCAATCACTGTTCGAATTTTTTTTTTAAAGAACTTAACAAAACTCCAACAAAAGATGACAGTGAATCACCGGAATTACCCGAGGTTGACTAACTTAATAAACAATTTAAACACTGAAGTAAACAGGGAAATAACAGGTGATGAAATTCTACTGTGTGTGAAGAGTTTAAAAAATGAAAAGGCAAGTAGTGATGATTTTATAATTAATGAGTACATAAAATCATCGATCGATATAGTCTTAGCTATTTACGTTAAATTATTTAATTGTATTTTTAACTCGGGACTGATTCCAGCGAACTGGTTGAGTGGAACGTAAAACCACTTTATAGAAATAAAGAAGGTCCATTAAATCCTAAAAACTTCCGACCTATAACTATTTTGACCTGTTTTGGTAAGCTTTTTACGTCAATTCTTATGAAAAGATTAGACTCTTATTATTCTGAAATTTTCGGTCTTAAATGAATGGCAAATTTGAACTTAGGAAAGGATACTCTACTTTTGATAAAACTTTTATACGCTTTTTTCGAACTTTTAAAACTAAAGAAGAAAAAGATTTTTGTTACTTTTGTAGATTTTGAAAAGGCCTTCGACGCGGTTTGGCGAATCGAATTATCGTGCAAGTTATTAATGAATAATATAAATGGTAAAATGTACAATGTGATTTTTAATATGTATCAAAATATTAAATCTAGAATTGTTTATAACAATAAAACATGTGATTTTTTCCCATGTAACAATGGTGTTCGACAAGGGGAAAATATTCCCACTTTCCTTTTTCCGCTGTATTTGAATGATCTAGAAAGTTTTTTATGTGAAAAGGATGCCGTTGGTTTGATGTCAATAAATGAAGATACTGACAATAATTTAGATGTATATTTAAACTATGCTGACGATACCGTAATTATGGCGGAGTCAAAAAGAGATTTACGAGATCGATTGAATTATTTCAGTGATTTTTGTAAAAAATGGAAACTTAAAGTCAATATCGATAAATCTAAAAGTGTTGATTTTCTCGAATGGGCGATTACCTAATAATTCAAAATTTACTTATAATAATACTGAATTAGAAATTGTTAAAAATTTCTCCTACCTTGGTATAGTATTTTCAAAATCAGGATCACTCAATATAGCGAAAAAAGAACTTGTAAATAAAGCTATAAAGGCAACTTATGACGTCTTAAAAAAAGGAAGATTACATAATATGTGAATTCAGTATCAGCTGGATCTTTTTGATAAAACTGTGAAGCCAATATTACTATACGGATGTGAAACCTGGGTTTTTTGTAAAAATGACATCTGAGGGTACATCTGAAATTCTGTAAAATTTTATTACATCTGAAAGCCTCAACACCTAACTATATGGTATGTGGGGACTGGGTGATATCCAGTTGTCATTGACATTAAAGTTAGAATGATATCTTATTGGTCTAAACTTATAACTGGAAAACAGTCAGAAAATTTCAACATTGGCATACAAATTATTATACATTAAAAATTTTGAAAATGAAAGCGTTTCACAATGGATCAATCGTATCAGATCAATTTTTAATAAATCTGGTATATAGGCCGAATATTTTGAATTATGAACATCTAATGTCCTCGGACTCAATACACGTATTAAGTAAGCTGTGTGAATTCATAAGCATTGTTAACAGGCGGGTATGTCCTCCAGGTTAATCCACCTGTTTGTCTTCCTTTCATGTATATATGTTTGTATGTGATATATGCAATTCTGTAACTTTGTAAATTGGTTATGAGAAGTAATGATATATGTTAGAAAATGATACATACGCCTTGAAGTTGATGGTACTTCTGTCGAATGTCTTCTCTGAGGAGTAGTAAATGCAGCTTCTGTCGAATGTCTTCTCTGAGGAGTAGTAAAGGCAGCCATAGTACCACTTTGTGGCGTTCTGCTTGAAGACGGTGTACGTTGAAGAATGGGCGATGTCATTGTATTGTATAGGTATTATTTGAGAACCAGTTTTATACGAAGGATATTTCCTTACCTGTGGCACAAACAGGTAAACCACGCCTCTGTTGGTGGCTTTTCTACAGGTAACAGGTGAAAACCACGCCTACACTGATGTCGATGACTGCAGGATTAACAGACGCGGATCACCTCCTACGAATATTTTTTATCCATAAAATTATTCAAATTAATTGTTATTCAATTTGTTTTAATTTTCTAAATTTCACTAATTATTCAAATCAATACATACATACTAAACTATTCAAAATATTATTTCTAAATAACTCAATATTAATGCTGGCAGAGACACATAATAATTATATGTGTCTAATCTGGATAATACGAAAACATTTTATTTCCGTATGGACCGTCCGATCACAACATTAAGTTCCCGGTGTAGGACGTTTTGAAAACTGTTCTGTGATTCTTTGTTTCTTTGTTAGGTAAAACTGTTTTGTAGTTGTCTGTTTCTTTGATAGATAATATGACCTCTTGTTGGAACAATTATTGCATTTGCAGCAGCAAATGTTCTGAATTAAAAAAACCCAGTTTAGCATTATGTTACACTGTAGTATAACCAGTAGATGTAAGAATTCATTATTCATTTGCAAATTTTAATATATGATACATTTTAAATATAAAAAATATTAGTGGTAACATGTCGTATAGAATACAGAAGAATGGAAGAAATGAAGAAAACAAGGTTTTTCACATATTAAAGAATATAACACACCCTCATCAACACCCTCATGTATCTTTGAACAGGAAAAGTAAATGCAGATCGTTAATACAAACAAAACTTATCGATCTAAAGGTAGTACGACAAAACAGAAAGTTCTTAGACCTGCTACTTGTAGATTTATTTGATAGTAGTATTGCATATTTCACTACACAATGTTTACACACTTATAATTTTAGAATAGAATTATGCTACTGACGTGATGAGTGAAATAAAAACATAAATCAGTACATTCTTTCTTCTGCTATGAACTTTTAGCATATTTATCAGAGACCTATAAAAACCACCTATAAAAAGCATGAACGGATTGACAAAAAAAAAAAAAAAATACAAAACACCGACTACATATTATAGCAGAGCAACACGAACGCTTTCCGTCTTTTTTTCACGGTGATATTGACTGCTATGATGCCTGCGGTCATGTCAACGAACTCGCGAATACTTTCTATACAGGCATACACGTAGAGGGTGAGATTAAAGTTCGTACAGGCTCAAACTTATGATTATAAATGTAAATGCAAAATAAAAACTAACGTTAAGTTACGTAATTTAATGAAGAATGATCAAATAAATACATAATGCACTGCCGATAGTTCTATGCCGACTTTTGAAGGAGCAAAGGTTATTTGGTTTCCAATGCCTCGGTCCTCGTCAGCTTTTGCCGACTAATCGCTAAGGGCCCACCAGCAACCAAAAACTGCGAATTCAAATAAGACGGAAAAAACAAAAGATTATATGAATGACAGAAAACTATGAATCTAATTAGGAGTAGATTTTAATTACATTTTTAATTGATACTCGCTAGGTTTTCAGGAATGCAGTATATTTATTTTAATCGTACTTTTCACAATTGGAGGAAAGGTTAAAGGTTTGCACAGCTAAGAGAGAAAACAAATATATAGAGTAAAAAAATAGAAAACATGTACACTCGAGGGTCTCTGAAGTGGTGTATGAGTCACAGTGAACTTAAAATTTGTCTAAATTATGAAATAATTAACAAACAGATAGAAACATTTTGTTTAATATATCAACACCAGAAATTGCAATGCATAGTCTATTTTTCATTACGATAAACACATCGTTTTCAGTCATAAATGTGTTTTATTGTTATATTTATGCGTGGATAATACCAAACATGCTGTTGTTACAATCAGTAAGGAAATTCACCATCTGTGTTTATTTTATTACTGTAATTGTCAGTCCGAGTTAAAATATCCCCAAGACGCCTTAACTTCCTCTATTTTTGACGGTATGCTGGGAGAAGAACCATAAAAAATTCTTTTATCTTGTTGCAGTAATTTCTATACGAAAAGCTATTAAATGAAATAAATAATTAATTTACAAATCAGGATCTGAGACTAAATTTTGAAAAACGAAATGCCTTTAAAAATTAGTAACAATTTCTTGTTCAAAATTGTGACTTTTAAGAATTAAAATTTACTTTTTAAACATGACCCTTGCGACGTTTTTTTTATTTTTATTTATTTATTTATTTATTTATTTATTTATTTGTGAACGCTTTTCTTTTGTTTTTCTTTTTTAATTATTATTTTTTTTATTTTCTGTTTTTTTCTTATTTTTTGGTTTCTTTTCCTTCATATAATGAATTTGAAAAATTATTTATATTCGTCTTCCATCTTCGAATATATCTCTCTCTGTTTTTAGATAGAAAAATATATTGCAAAATGTTACTTGCATTATGAATTTTGTAATTTGAAGTTTGAAGGCTGACAATTAACAATATTCGTATGTATGCATGTCGTAAAATTTGACATTTGTGTATACGTGTACAAGTATAACTTTCTGATTTTCTTGACACGTTAGACAGCTGCGTTTGGGTTGCCCTGGCATGTGAAATAAAAAAAATGTTTATACTGTCATTAAATTTTATATTCAGTTCTGGTATTTAATGTTCATTATCTGATTTTTGAAGTCATTTACCACGAGTTTTTTCGCCACAAGAAATCAGGACAAGAAGACAGAAAATATGCTTTGCAAAGAGAAAGGTAGGTACATGTAATCGCTTATGTAGGTGCGACGTTTTAATCAGTAAACGCAGAGTATATTTAACAACATTTAGAAAGTCATCACACGCTTTATCATGCTTATCAGTATGTCTTACAGACAGTGCATTCTTTGTTATTTTAGCACCATAGGGGATGAGGTCCACTTTATATTACTGTGTCCTTGTTATGATTGATGATAGTCTGCTATAGTAATACAGAAGCTTATCCTGTCAAACTTGTACAATTATTTAGCGTTGTAAACTGGTAAATACGAAAGACATCTAACCACAGACAATTTATATTCCATGCTGCAAAATTGCGAAACGAATTGTTACTATAATGTTCTCTGATGTGTATATTATTGTTATAATGTGCTAATAAGCATTAACTGCTTTAAGTTTATTAAAGAATTGCAGTGGCGGATCCAGGACTTGCATGAGTTGGTTGGGGGGGGGTACAGGATGAACCTGATTTATCTGCCCTTGTGAAAGAAAAAAAAGAAAAAAATAGGCTCAATTTTTTCTGCATTGCTACTGGACCCCTCAACCCCCGACACACACACAATCATTTGCACCCTTCCCCTCCCGGCTGATTATTGTGGTTGTATGGTGAGATGGAAAGATTTACTGTGATAAAATTGGAAGAAAACAAAATAACTTGTAAACAAGAGCTCCTGAGTTTGATTGAAATCCACTGAATGTTTTGAAATGAGTTAAGGATAAGGTAAAAGTGTGACGACGCACAAAACAGAAAATGACGAATGATCATTATATGTACCAACCATGCCATACAGGGTACACAAAAAACTGTGATTAACAAATATTTGAAGAAGGAAGAAATAAGAAAAAAAGGCTTTTTCTATAGATTTCAAAATTTCTACCATTTCGATGACGTTCATTCAGTTAAACAACAGTTGTTTGTAGAAACTTGACAAAGTCATATAAAACTGTAGTACATGTAGTGACGGCAGGCAGAACATCTTCTGAGTCCGGGTTTGCATAGCATATCTCTTTTTTGTACTCCATAAATATTTAAATTTGTGCCATTTAGTATGAATAAAAATGAAGAAAAAAGCTTGTTTCGACGACTGTAATAAATAGATGGTCAACCAATCTTCTCACATTAGTCTCTTGATTTTCAACAGGTCAATTTTACGTATTTTAAAGTATCGTAAAGTACGCAGTGTTGCTTCATTGACTATATGTCTATTTTTTGTTGGAGCTGAAAAAAGTTTAGTTTCCTGTCAATTTATTACCAAAGTCACCAAAACATCAAAATGCAAATAGTACATTTCCGAAATATTTCAGTCTGTGTTTAAAAATATTTAAAATCTTGAAAATTTTACTCTTTTCTTCGATTTGGACATATATGTAAAAATATTCATGTTGAATATGAAGTACAATTTGTTTAATCAATTAAATCAACGACGAATAATTTGTGCCTTTACTTGCACATGTATCTAACAGCGATAGGCAGATTACATATACATGTAGTCGTAAAATTGTCAATATGATAATTGTAACACCTTGTTGTTATAAAAAACCAAGTATGATAAATGTTTGTTTCCGTTTATTAGGGCCATGTGTTTATGAAACTGAACACTCAAATCCTTTTACAGAGACATTTTACTACCAAAAAAAAATTTTTTGGTGACTTCAAGGGGGATGGGGGTGGGGAATACGTGCCCCCCTGGTAAATCCGTCACTGAACTGAATAGAATTGAGTGAGAAATACAAAAGATCATACAATAAAAAATTACATGTGTGCTCTCCTTTTCAACAGAACTAACATTAATACATGTAATGATAAATGCAGCCCTTTAAATAATTTTTATTAGTAAACAAAACAGAATAAACTCCCAGTCTTGACTCAATCGATTATCTGTGGACTTCTAGAACATGTTTGTTGATTGTATGTTAGATCATAGATGTATAAACCCATCAGGTGGTGGGTTTATACATCTATGGTTAGATAAATACTATGATTAGTTTTCTTTTTGAATGAAAATATTGCCAAAAATACTTGACGGTATCATCTGTAATGAATTTAAGACTATGCCCTAATCAGTCTCCATTCTTATCAATAAACCTAACTGATATTTACGAAAGCCGATTGTGGTCAATACCGTGTTGGGAGAAGTTATTTTCTCGCAATAACCAGTTCCAAAAATCGTTATTTAGAGAAATAAATCGATATTACGAGAAATAAAGCCATAACTATTCGATTAAGACACACTTTTGAAATGTGTTATATTACGACTTCGTACCTCGTACATGTAAGACTTTTTTTCTCATATCAAGTTTGTTTCTAGTATACGATTTTGTCCCCAGTGAGCTTTCGTAGATATTTCTCCACTAAAACAAAACGAAATTTCGCAAAAATTCAACGAGAAGATCAACTAAGACATAAAAGATTTGTTCATAAACAAATCAACTGAAAAGTATATAAATGATTTTAGTATGCAGGAATAAAATGATGTTGTGCTTACTTGAGTTTATTTTATTCAAATGTCGTGCCATGATTAAGTTTTCTTTTGTAGTAATATTCAATCATGATATAACATTCCAATGGGCCTATCTGGTCGAATGGTTAAGGTCGATGATTTTTTACCACTAGCCTAACACCGTTGTCATGGGTTCCAGTCCTACTCGTCCCCTCTTCATGTGTTAAGGTTTTCGGACACCTACCCAAGGTGGCGGGTTTAACCGGTTCAGCTAGACAGCTGTCTGGGATTACCCCATTCCCAGTCATGAAGTCTTCAATGGGTCGACACATGTCCGAATCGCTATCGTCATGTGTCCGACACAATGTGTAATTTTTACGACATGCCCTATTTATTCATACATAAACGACTCAGAAAGTGATTTATTTGAAACTCTTATAACACGGGGTAGAAATTATCTAACCAGATATCGGTACAATTCCATTTAACACACAGTGGATCGATAGATTAAATCGGTACAGTTCCACTTCTATTGTGACAGAGTTCCCAACAGTGAGAAAAGATCATTATTAAAGTCATGTACTTAAATTTTATACCGTTACTGAATTACTTACCAGCTATACCATTAAATCGGGGATTTGTTTTAGCTCTCTGATTCCTCTAACAACATTACCAATTATTTAAAAATATTTTTACCATAAAATTTCACCCCCCCCCCCCGATAAATTGTTAAGAAAAAAATTAAGCAACTCGTTAACGGACCATAAATATGTTATTAGCTCAATGACGGACTTAAATGCAAAATTTTAATTCTAATGCTTTTAAATATAATTTTTGAAAAGGTAATATTAATTTTATTTGTATGATTTAGTAAGTGCATATCTTATATTTCCGACAGCACAGCATAGTGCATTAAATGCATTCTTTTGCGACAAAACTGTGAACATCGAATCTTTTATGTTATTTTTTAACATAGGACAGTCGTGCGCCTTATTGTGTTTTAGAGAAACTGTACACGATTTTAGAACAATTACTGTCGTAATATTTCATAAATAAGTACCATTTGGACAAGTGAATATTTTACTGATTTCTTTGTAAAATACTGCTTTTAAATATGTTCGACTTTTACTCATAGGTATTCGTTAATTTTGCGCCATTTTCATGTTAACGGACCTTACTCTGCTCCGTTAACGGACTTTTTCGTGACTTAATTTTCCACTAACGAACAGGATCTCACTTAATCGTTTGTACCTCTTGTACATGTATAAATGCTGTGAACCGCATTCATTGAACTCTGGTTTACTTTCTGTAATCAGTTGTGTATATGTTGTTAGAGCATGAAAGGTGGATTTTAAAGTTCTAGAAACGAACAGAGGAAAGAATATAGTATTGATGGATACCTTTACCGGTCTGACAAAACTCTGAAAAGTGATCTTGGAGATATACTTATAAACTGTACTGCACGAATCAGAACTGATGGACCATCCATAAGTATTTTTCAGCAGAAAAATGTACGCAGCTATGCAAACCTTTTTTCATTATTTCAAATCCGGATCTGTCATCGATTTTAAAATTTCATTCAGTTTCAGTCTGAAGACTGTATAGCTGTAATTAGGACAGATTTCGTGCCACTTTTTCTAAATTATACATAGATATAAATTAAAACTTTATACATGTATTACATAACATAAAAAAGAAAAGTACATTTAAGTTTATTACACAGTACCACAATGTCCAACATTAACTTTCATAAAGTTGTAAAATACGCAGCGAAAGCAGTTTACAAACACAATACCCGGAGGTACTAAATAGAGTGCTCGAAATACTAAGTCTAGTTATTAAGATAATAAGTATATCCACTCGAGATGCTAAGTCGATCGCTCAAAGCAGTAAAGTAGAGAAAGAAAACACCATATGACCATTATGTATTCTTAAAAGATTTTCATAAACAAATATTCTTACATATGAACTGACTTATTTTATCTAGCGGTTGACCAGTTCAGTTGGCAGGCGCGGATCCAGAGGAGGGTTCCGGGGGATGGACCCCCCCTTTTTTGCCGGAAAAGTTTGCAAAAAAAGGTCAAATATTAAAAATTTGGAACTGGAACACCCCCCCCTTTTCTGTAGAAGATTTGTACAGTGGAACCCCCTCTTTTCTGTCTCGAGAACCCCCTTTTAAAAATTTTCGGGATCTGCCCCTGTTTTGCAACTCTTCGGTCAGGAAATTGTCTAGAAAATCAGTGAAGTTAACCAATCTTAGTTTAGGTTCATATGTGACAATTTCTTAACAGCATATTTCTTGCTTTCAGGTACCTTAACATATCACTAAGATGCCTTCAGCTCCTCTTGTATATTGTCCGCACTGCGATAATGAAGTTGCAGAAAGAACATACAGAAGACATAAAGCTGTATATTACAACAGCGCTACAAGCACCTGGGAAACTGAAGAGGAAGAATATGTTGACGAACCAGTTTCAAAAAAAGCAAGGGACAACCAACAAAAAGACTGTTTTCTTCCCAAATGGCCAGATGGGAATGCAAATTGTTTTCTCTCTAACCAGTCAGACGGGAATGTAAATTCGTCATACGCTGAAGAGGAAACAGTTTCAGCTGATACTTTACAAACGGTTGCGGAACCGCCTAACGTAGAATGCATTCAGCTTGATCCAGTTGCCAATTTTTTAGGAGGTAAAATTGAAGAAATTTGGGAAGACGTTACGGAAGAAGATATAATCCATGACATAAAGAGCACAGCTGATACCAAATATAGGACTGAAGATGATTTGCGACAACAACCGTTACACCTGTCAACAATTGCCCGTTGGACAATTCTTTTTATCAGTTCCTGGACAGCCTGCTTCAACATATCGGCCAACGCCATTTGTTATTTACTTCGTTTTTTACATGTTTTTCTTGTTGCTTGTGGAATATTCGTACCAAATTTGAATGTATTATCAAAAATTATCCCGAAATCTAGCTATCACCTTCGGATGTCGCAAGGATGCTTAGAAGACAACTTTATAAAGTATGCCGTTTGTCCGTCTTGTGACTCTATATATAAATTATCCGATTGTAAAGATATTAAAGTATGCACATTTGTGCAGTTCCCAAATCATCCACAAAGAAAATTCAGAGAAAGATGCGGCACGGAATTATTCAAAGAGATTACTCTTCAAAATGGAAATGTGCAGAAGTATCCAATAAAAACATTTTGTTATAGGCCTATAAAAGATTCTCTGTGTTCTTTCCTTAATAGGACTGGATTTCAAAAAAATTGTGAATCTTGGAGAAATAGAACAATCATACCAGGGTTATTACGAGATGTCTATGATGGCAGAATATGGAAATCTTTTATGAAATACAACAATAAACCTTTCCTAGAACTTCCTAGAAGATATGGTCTGCTTCTGAACGTTGATTGGTTTCAGCCTTATAAACATTCACCATATAGCACTGGAGGAATATATTTCAGTTTAATGAATTTACCAAGAAATGAACGGTACAAGCAGGAAAATATCATTGTTGCTGCTGTCATTCCAGGGCCACACGAACCATCAAAGTCCATCAACTCCTATTTACGACCTATTGTGGATGAATTGGTGGAACTCTGGGAAGACGGATTTAAGCATAGAGGAAGAGATGACCAAAAGGTCAGTGATATCAAATTTAGTGTTAAATGATAAATAATCTGTCATGTGAATGACATCCACATAGAAACAGCATGAACTTCTATGAAGCCCAAAATTAGGGCGAATAAATCTTCATGTGATACTCATTTTTGTACCATTATAAAATTGATCATAATTAAGCCCATCCATTCATGATATAAATCTATATCTCTGACCTAATTAAGATTTTCTCCATCGTATCAGTTTACACCTTTTTCAATGCTGTCTTGTTATTGCTAACATTTTCCAGTTACGATATAGTTGGGATAGTAACATCAATAAACAAAAAACAAATCCGTGGCAATTACATATCAAAGCTGGATGTCAACATGCGGTACTCTGGATATCATTACTTTTATATTGGTTGAAAAGATTTTTTATCTCCAAGACTACAGAATCAAACTGAATAAAATATTTACTACTGAGATTGGTTTATTGATTGATTGAATGGTGTTTTTTCGCCACTTCCAGCTTTTTTTTTTCAGCTATATTGTGGCGTCCAGTTTTTATTGTGGGAGGAAGTCGGAGTACCCGGTGAGAATCCCCAACCTTCGGCAGGAAAACTGGTGATATATTTCAATTAAGGATGGAATCGAGCACACCTTGCCACACGCAAAGCTCGAAATCGCAACCCTACTGTTGACACGCCGGTGATCAATTGTATACTACTGACTACCTAGATCACTCGGCCACCGAGGCCCCTTGCTACTGAGAAGCCAGGCGAGCTGTTAACTTATGTTTTAGCGTATGCAAGTCCTTTATATGTTTATTTCAAATGTACAACTGACAGTGCACAGTTCTTATATATACGCTTGCGCTTACACTCATTTTAATAAAGCGATTTTTTTTCTTTATTTTCTTAGGAAGAGGATTATTATGCAGCCTTACTTTGCTGTTCTTGCGATGTACCTGCAACGAGAAAAGTATGCGGATTTTTGGGACATTCAGCAAAAGTTGGATGTTCAAAGTGCCTAAAGAATTTTAAGACAGGTAATTATTATACAAAAAGAGGAAGAAGTAAATGTTTTTGTAAAATTATACGTGCATGATATGAGAAAATTAAAAACAATTAACGGAATCACCACATCAGAAGTAACAGTCAGCATTTGTTTCACCAACAATTATTGACTTTTTTGTATTTTACAATATCAGCATGTTGAGGAAAATATGGAAAGATTATGTTCAATATGTGACTTGTATCCTTTCACATACATTTTTTTGATTCTGCAATTAGCCTGCTTAAAAAAATCAACTTTATTTCGGTATGAAATTTCGTCATTCTTGTGGTTTGCGTTCTTTAACTGAAAAATACTTACATCTGTATGTTGCGAATCTACGCTTTATTCTTGCCGTTATTCACTGAAATTTATTGATTTGTCAAACAAAATCCTCGAAGAATTTTTGAAATAAGTAAAGTTTTCTTATGAACTTCATGTTTCATTAATTGATCTACAAATGTGAAAAGTAAGATAATGAATGTCGTTTCTTCTGATCAAGGTGTTTTGTTATACTGGAGATTTCTTAAAACAGACATTCTAATATATATTTGAATGAAATATAACAACAGAAATTAAATTCTAATACGACACCTGTCGTAACGTCGCCTTTCATTGGACGACTAAACGTTGCAGCGCAAGCGTACACAAAGTTTCTTGTATCAAACTGTAAATTTTTGCAATAAATATGTTTCATTAGAATGGAGATAACAGCATTATATTCAAAAATTTGCTGGCATAAATATCCGTTTTAATGGCTCAGCTACCATGCACTCTACCATCAAAACTCAATTGGTGACAGTAAAATCCCCGATTTACGCCGGCAAATTTTTAAATACAATTGCAGTTATATCATAAATGTATAGAAACAAATAGATTTTCATAAAATGTCAGAAAACGTGACTTTAGTCGAACTGCCAATCACTTACATTTTTGTAAAGTTATTAAAAATGTCATCGCTACAGAACTTATTACATCTTATAGATAAATTGTTGGATTTTGTTTGGTCATTTACTCTAGTATTCAAAATAAATTCTTGAGTTTGGCGTCAGTTCCACGAAAATTTCAATCCACATTTTTAGACAGTTCTTAAATTTACGTAGCTACTTTCATTTCTATCAACACGAATTTTGAATTGGTTACTGACACCATGAAAATCTTATTTCAGGAAAATTTGGAGAGAAAATGGATTATGGTGGATTTTCAAATATCTACGAACAACGGAAAGACCATGAACATCGAAAAATTGCGAAGGAAATCCTTAAACAGCCCACAAAATCAGCAACAGAAACCCTGGAACAACAACATGGCGTTCGTTATACAGAACTTATGCGACTCAAGTATTTCAATTGCATAACATTTTCAGTGATAGATCCAATGCATAATTTGTTCCAGGGGACATCAAAATACATGTTTAAAACTATTTGGGCCGATAAACTCTCCAAGGAATCACTGCACCAGATTCAGGATTTGGTGGATAACATGACTGTCCCAACTTCCTTAGGAAGGATTCCTAGGAAAATAGAGTCCTCCTTTGCTAGTTTTACTTCGGATCAATGGAAAAACTGGACACTTTATTTTTCTGCAATAGCTCTAAAGAACCACCTTCCAAAGAAAGACTATGATTGTTGGTTGATTTTTGTTGAAGCTTGTAGAATATTGTGCAATCCTACCGTAACCGTTCAACAGTTAAAGAAAGGTCACGAAAGGATAATGAAGTTTTGTAGGACTTTTGAACAATTATATGGATCAAATGCTGCGACACCGAATATGCATCTCCACACGCATCTAGTTCAATGCATACTGGATTACGGACCATTCCATGGTTTTTGGTTGTTTGGGTTTGAACGAATGAATGGAATCTTAGGATCCTTCAACACTAATAAAAGATCTCCTGAGATGCAGTTCATGAGGAAAATTTTGCAGACCCAACAAATTCATGCACTTCAAAAACCAACGTATTTGGCAGAACTCTTTGCGCAAGCCTTCGAATTCGAAACACATACAGAAACAGAATCATCAAGTGCTGAAACAGTTCAGAATCTCATTGCACTTTCCACTGGGACGGTTAATGTCGATACAGCATGGATACGTGATGTAGGCATACAGTTTATTGGATCAAGACATGATGCATGCATTACCGAACACTACTTGGACTTCCTTAAGCGGTCAGTTAGTAATTTTCTTGACACAGATCTAACAACAATTACCGGAAGCTGTAGCAAATACTTTGCAATTGAAATGTGTGGTGAAAAATATGGAAGCAGCAATTCCCGCTTATCTCGATCATCAGTTGTTTTGGCTTCATGGTGTAGTAGAGGAGGAGAAATTAACACTTCAGGTACTGATGTTCGACCAGGGATAATACGTTTTTTCATCACATTCTTCATTAACATTAACGGTGAACCTCGGCGTCTCAATTTTGCTTTTGTCCACTGGTTCCAGAAAATTCCGTACGACTATTGTCCGCTTGTCAGCCTTTGGTGCAGATGCCTGTTTGAGCCTGAGGGTCCAGCTAGTTTTATCCCGGTACAGAGAATAGACGGAAAAGCTATCTGTGCGCTGGTTCGAATTAAAAATGAAACAGTACTTGCAGTTATTCCTCACCTTAGACATTTTTATTTTTAAGTAACTCAATAAGTCATCGTACAAACTGTTTTATATATTTTTAAACATGATCGCTAAATGCATAACCATTAGATGATTTGATTTGAATAAATTTGGTATCACTGCCTTATAGGACAGAAATGTGTGAATTTTATCCTGTCATCACTACCAAACATTAACACGATATCCATCATTTGGTATGTCACGTAAATAAAAAAAATATGAATACTAAAACCTTGCACAGCATATCAATCAGGTAAGAACAAAAGGGCTGGTACTCTAAAAATTCAGTCGTATTATGGTTTGCCGCTGAAATCTTTGTTGCGGTTATCTTAGATCGTTCTGTTCTAAGGGTTAGTTCATATTCCAGTAATTAATGAGAAAACCCACTTAAAACGTTTCGGTCATAAAGGTCTTCATCAGTTCCTGTATATTCTCTCAAACGTTACATGTCTTTTCACACCTGTAATCTTGATGCGAACAGACATGTAACTTTTGAGAGAAAAAAGAGGAACTGGTGAAGGCCTTTATGGCCGAAACGTTTTAAATAAATTTACTCATTATTTGTTGTATATAATCGATGCAATTAAATTAATTTCAGCTACTTTTAATATTTGACAGTACACAAAGTCAGATATTTACCATTATATCGACAACTTCCATTTTTTTCGCATATGTACTTCTTACTATATTCGCACCATGGTGTCTCACTTTTTCCGCAATTTTAATGATACACCAAGATGAGGATATACAATGGTTTCAGTACAGAATAAGGGGACAGGTTTCAAGCATAACTGTGCCCTCTAAAGATATTAAAACGGCAAGTTGAATGCAGATTATGGCAACTTGCGGACATAAGGACGGCGGAATATGGAAGTATAGAGAGCAGATTGGTTTTGGTATTTTCCGTCACTTTCATCAATTTTTCAGCTATATTCTTACTACTGGACTTAGGAGAGGCAGCACGTATAGCTGTTTAGCTGAACCGGTGAAACCTCGACCTTGGGTAGGTGTCCGGAAACCTGAACACATGACGCGAGGCAAACAGATATATATATTTCATTTTGTGTATATACATTGTTGTATTTTATCATTATAAAATGTCGTTTCCGGTCGTTTTGGTTGTTTCTGTTTCTTTCTGGTAATTACCCGTTCTCCTTACCTGATTTACGACTTGATACTGGCTTTGTACACTGAGCAATACGACGGGTGCCACATGTGTAGCAGGACTTTTTAAATAAAATCGCATGTGCGATTCATGGAACATAGTCAAACTGCATAAATGTTATAGTGCCACAACACACATGTATTTTATTGTCGTTTCATTAATATATACTGAACAACATAAGAAACACACCACTTCGTTGAAATGGCAAAAACCAAAACTCAAAATCATAAGAAATACTGAAAATTTAGAGCATTTCACAAAAAATTACCACCTCTATACTTTCTATAGTTGTTTATTTTGGGCTTATAATATGCCATATATTCAGAGAGTCGAAAAAGCAAAATTCTTAAAACCGGATAAGAGATTTGAAGAAAACTGATCCTAGATCGACCATTCGTCTGACATCGGGACCAGATCGTTCTTTGCCACTTACTATTATTTAACTAGGTTTTTGGTACAAATCTATGTTTTTAAGATTGTGTATTGAGTGAAACTTTTTATCAGATTGACGTAAGTTAGATAGAAAACATTTACAGTAGACGAAGATTCAATAGCTGTCATTTACAATTTTAGATTTTAAAAATTTAATTTCCCGTATTTCAGTTTAACGCAGAACAAGGGGATTTGAAATGATTTAATACAAGAAAAGCAAGTTGAATAAATCTAGTTCCTAAAATAAAAGAAGAACGTTTGACTGAATTATGCAATGAATATTAGTACTTCTACAATGAGTCGAACTTTGTTTTCGGTTGGGAAAGGTGGGGTTATGCAGTAATACAGAAAGCAAATCCACATTACATAAACCAGGCGTTTTATAATTTCTCTTCAAAATAAACACATTCAGTATGTACTGAAGTACATGTAATAACTTTATATCCGTTGACTGTACAGAAATATCAGATTCTGAAATATTTTAGTTATCGACTGAGGAAAGCATTTTATTTTTCTCCATGCTGTCTTTTGTTATCCTACTGCTCTGAAAATATCTATATTCTTTTCATTCTCCAAATTACCATGTCGCTTTAATATTAGTCTATCAGCTCAGTCCGAAAAAGCCTCTAGTGAACGATTTATGTGGTCCTCTGGGAACTGCTAGTTTTTTTAACACAAAGTTTAAGTTTTGGATCTAAATCCCCCCCTACCCCCTCCCCCAAAATGTTAGACCTACAAAAAAATGTCCAAAAGTGGTCTAACAGCGCCTGAAATCAATCTACCTTCGAAATCTGACATACAGAACGTGACAAAGAAATAGATTAAAAGTTGATTAAAAACATTATAATGATAGTTGATGTTTAGATTATATTTTCGTTAATTCAAATACCTCCATATTTTATTTACAAATAACTTTTATCACTAATGCAAAGTTCCAGAATTTAGAACTGAAAAACGGACTTTTTTATCTGTATAACAAAATGAGACTTTATTTCAGTATAAAAAGTATGGTATTGATAGGGCATATTTGAAAACTCCTTTTGTTTGTGTGTGTGTTTTTTCCACAATAAAGTTTGGATCACATCTATTCGACACCCTAAGTATTGATGTCAGTTTTTTCTCTCAGTTGAGATACAGAAACAATACATGGTTTACATATGTTACTTAAAATATATTTAATTGAACACGCGACAATGCATTTAATTATATTGATAATTAAAACCGATCGTCTGCTATTTATGTTAAAGCTTGAATGTAATTCATTTACATACGGTTAAACCGGATTTCTCTAAACAACGTTAAAACACACAGTCTACAAAACTGGAATTTTGTATATATACCTGTTGATTTTTATTTCGAAAAAGGCGGGGTGGCAAACCGTACTGCTAGTGTTAAAAGACATGCGAAAATGAACATAAGAGGCTATACAGTATTTGCTGACTCTATTTGCTTACTGTTTTATAATACGTTTATTGAAAATATTCGAATCCTTTATTTTGTATACGAATGTAGTTTCAAAAAATGTTCTTGTTGTTCTTAATTTGGGTAATACATGTAACATTGTATGTATAAATGAAATGCGTTTCAGTTACGGTAATCCTTGATTAATCCTGGAAAAAACTCACTGCCCCTCGTCCCAAACTCCTTCCGTCTATAACTCTTTGATTTCAGTAATCCAAAATTGAATACGGCTGAATTGAGAAATGTTTCAAATAAACAAGACATGTGGTTTTTGGTCTTTTTTCGTGTTAAAAATATTTACTTTAATTTCACCCATCTTTGATTGTTACTTTTGAATATTTTCGACTTTTAAAATCAATTCAAATATTATCAGAGTTGTCATTTTCACAATCGAGACCACTAGTTTTTGTAGGTGATCCCTACTGCAATTGTGTGAATAATTGGATTTTTTACCTTTTGTATGATTAACATCGAAAGAGCTGTGGGTAGTATGTGTAGACAAGACATTGCATATGGAGTTAAAAAGATCATTGAAGCATGTGTCACACATTAAGGACTAGAGAAGCTTATTATTTGATAAGATACTACACAGCTTCTCCTCTTTGGCAGGATATTCAACATTTGTGTTGTTTATGTCCTAACAGCACTTGTCTCGCATTATAATGTAACCATACAAATCCAGACAGTATTTTAAGATGCGATAAAACCTGATATCGCATGGTCATTAGTGGTGACGGATAATACAGTACATACTGCTATTTAATAGGTGATAAATTTAGTATAATCCTTTGAGGAACAGTAAAGCAGCTTTAGATTCTTTCTTTAACTGAGTGTGAAAAGTACAGAATTTTTCTCCATACTAATTTATTACTACACTACAACCACTGACAAAAATTAAAAAGGTATTAATCAGTGCTGAAGTTATTTAAAAATCGAATATTATTCCGTGCTTCTGTAATCTTCCAATCACACTGGAAGAATCATAGAAACTGTGTAAAAAAATCTTATATTGTTCTCCTTTAATTTCAGCATTTTTTTTTAAATTATATCTAATCTTTAAAAGAAGGGAAAAAAGACTACGATAGCTGATAACGAAAATCAAACCAAAATGTTGAGTGGTCTCGAGACAAATTACTTTATAAATCGGATAAAAAGACATAAACCAATTTGTCAAAGGTAATTAAATTATTATCTAATTAGGTGAGACTGACCATTCATTTCCTAAGGATGCGGTAACTCTCACGTAATTCTTTGATCATATCTGAACTTATTAACGGTTGGATTCCTTTCACCACAGTTGTAACAGTATGAAGCCATCTTGTCAGACCTTGCTGATTGATAAAGAACAGATTTCTTAATTTACACCACAGCATGTATGTTGTTTATCGGTGTCCTGGTGCCATCAGCCGTTAAATGTATTCCATCTGCAGATAACGCACTATCTACAGTGTGACCATTTTTCAGAATGAACGAATCCATAAAAATAACACATGAGAACCTGAATTAATTGAAATTGATTCTTTTTCAATCTTTTGATACGTAGATGCTATAAACAACTAAGTGTTTATATGCACAATTAAACTGTAGGTGCATAAATATAAAAAAAAAAAACAGTAACGAGTATCACTTAAGATTCTTGGAAGCATTTATCAATACTTGTATAGATTAAGGCTTCCCAAAAATGAAGCGGAACTGTTTCTTCACAAAAATAAACGACAGTTTCTCCACAAATAATTACATGAAAAAATAAATTTGCGCACATATATCATTAAATTTACCTTTAAGATTATACAGAGTAAAAGTTAGCGTAAAATTTTCATTCGTTAGACCGCGGAAATTTTGTAAATGTTTTATTTGACAATATTTCATGGTAAAGTAAATTTCTAGTTCTATCGCACACTTACGTACTATCACAAACAGACAAAGACAGTACCAAAATTTACATGTAAACGTACTGGAAAGTAAATAAACGAATGTAGACATTTTTTTATATAGCGGTTGGCCGCATTAATATTACGATTACATTTCATCTTATTTGATGATCAGAGTAAGTTACAAATAAAGGGAAATCTCTCAAATAATCTTCATAAATAGACACAGATATCATTAAGATGTGTACTGGTTTTTTTTTTTTTTTTTTTTTTTGGTTAGTAACCAAATATTCGTAAAGGATATAGACAGATCCGGATATATTTAAATAGGCTGTAGAAATTTAGTCTCTAAATGTTATAAAAAATTTGACAATGTTTTACTATCAGAGTAAATGATCAGTATTAACATCGCCTCTCTAACTTTAAATACCCTCACAAATACCATGCAAATGATACTTACATTTACTCGTATACTGGTATGGTAGTAAATATTTGCAAACTATTAAGTCAATTTGCACGTATTTCCATTAAATGTGGAAGCTTTATAAATTTGTGTATGGATTTGACACTTCTTACTACCAGAGTAAATAATAATTAAATTACCGCCTCTCTAACCTTTACATACCCTCATAAATACATGCAAATGACAGTAATATTTACTTGTATACTAGTATGCTAGTAAATGTTTGTAAATTATTAATTCAGTTTGCACATATTTCCATAGAATGTGGAAGCTTTGTAAATTTGTGTATGAATTTGACAATTTTTTACTACCAGAGTAAATCCTAAATAAAAGGCTGTCTATCAAACCTTTGCATACCACTATAAATACATTTAAGTAATTTCGAAATTTACCAGTATACCAGTACCCATGTAAAGATTATTAAAATATCAGGTAGTATTTCCACATATTTCTCTGGTGTGTTAAAGAATCGCAAAAGATCATCCTATATTTGACAGCATTTACATATCTAGCTAAATAGATCGTAAAAGGCGGTCTCTCACATGTTTACTAATCTATATAAACAAAAGAGGAAATAATCATTTTTGCAAATAAATGTTGAAGTCCTGCAACATTTGTAAATGTAAGTCAAACATTTATTTATATTTCAATGGAATGCAAATATAAGCAAATATGACGGTCATATTTACTTACTATTTGTGTATGTTGTTTACTAATGCAAATTTCGGTTATATTTGTTTATGAACTTTTATATATACAAATATGCAGTGCAGTTAACTAGCCGTATTTATCAAACATTTGCACATACATGCAAATTTGTGTAAATTAAAGATTTTGTGCAGTG
>JAOXYJ010292715.1:0-16053 GCA_028566555.1 Lithophaga nigra | reverse complement strand
TAAATTTGGCTTTATACAAAACCTAAAATTCTTTCTAAATTCTTTAATTTTATGCTCAGGAAAAAGATCCAATATCATTTGGGAAACGGATATCCTATAATTATCAACCAGTTTGTTGTTACGGCCATAGAACTTTCGGAATCTGAATCAACGGACTCGTGCATAAGGTAACTATCTCCACGAAAGCATGGACACAATACATTTATAAACAAATGTAGAAAACTTACATCTCCACTAAGGCAACATAGCTTACGCATATCAAAGTAAGAAACACAATAGTTTGAACTTTCAAGACTGTGTTCTCACTAGAAATTCAAGTAGAATACTGGTAGTCAAGATTTAGATTCGGTGAATAAGATACGTGTCGGCCTTACTTCAGAAATGCTAAGGTTTTAAGGTAACTGTGCAGGGTCACATAACGCGGTTTGCACTAATATTTATATAGTCATAGTCATAGTGATATTGTCCGTGTAAAATACCAGAATAGTTCCGAAGTTTTATAAATTTCTGGCATGGACGAGATGAAATTTGTTGACAGGAAAAACAGCTATTTCAGCACGTTAACTATGACCATCACATTATTGTCATCATTATATTCAGTATCTATAGAATATTTATTTTTAAACATTAAAATCATGCATCTCCTGCTATTAAGTTCTTGATTTCATTACTGTGGTATTGTTTATACTTCCATAATGGCATTGCAAAAAAGAATAGTTAAACTATAGTTTCAATCTCAAAACTGATTTCGTATTAAATTTTGTCAGCTTTCTAAAATTATAGTAGATTGAATTTATTCAAACATTTCCTCGAAATTGATATATTTTAGTTTAAGAATAGAAATGCAGATTTTCGAAACATTTTTTGCTGTGTCTTCAATATAAATCGATACCGTTGGCATGACGGTAAGTTAATAACATTGAAAAGTTTTCATAAGACGTTTTAATCAACGCCATAATATGTGCAGACGTAAATAATATTACCTAACAAAATAACTCAGTAGTACTTTTTATTATATTGCTTTAACAACAAATTATATATATTTGTTTTCTGTCAAAACTTATCAATTTTTAGTTCTTTTATTTTTCTTGTTGCGGCGGATCAGGCATGCTATATGGCAGACATGTGGCAAAACATGGCAAAACAATTTCCTGTTGGCTGCAATTAAAAAATGTTCTTGCTAGAAACCACATAAAATAGAACTGAAAGTACCGATGGGTTTTTAAGACTTTACCTTATTTTATATCAGCTGTATATTAAATACGGCTGCCACAGTGCATAACAGTTCTGATTGGCGAAATTACAAAAAAAAATCTGTCCTGAAAATATATGGCAGACTAAAATGAAATTTTACGGAAGTGAACCGTGGATTGATCTCTAATAGATTTTGCAGTAATTTGGACATTCAAAACGGTAATCAGAGAGCAAAATGGTTTCTGATTATAACCATAAATGAACTTTCAAAAATATTTTTGTCTAAAATTGTTGGATTGATCAGAAAATCATCAATGGATGGTGTTGTACAATGTTATCCCATCAGTCGAACATTCCAGTTGGCTGTTAAGAGGCAGAATGCTTTAATAGGCTGAATTTTAAGATATTCTTACGAAAAAAAAAAACAAAATAGACGATAGCGATTAGACATCAAAACTCATGGATTCTTGAATCAAGTAACAGAATAAAGGGAAATGGCACCAACTCCAAAAGGAGTAAAATCAGCTTTGCCAACATGTTAAGCATCTCCTGCTATGCTATACCTGTCAATGCAGTAATAGACAGATGCGGTAAGAGACAAAGGATGCAACAATTTAACGCCAAACCTCTTTCATATAGCTTGATAGTATTAATTGGAAACAGAAAAATGTTTTATTGTTCGATTTAAGAGGAATTCATAGCATTTTAGAAATAAATTCAAAAGGAATGTAACCGACATTTTGGCTTACGGAAATTTGATAACAGAATGATTTTTGTACAGAAATAGTAGATATAAATTTTGTGCCTTTTGTTGACAACAAAGAAATATATTCTGATGTGTTTCAATCTCTAAAAAATTTCCCGGTTTCTATTAAGGAAATATAACTTATATGTAATATCAGCTACCCGAGAACTGAAGCAATTATCTACTTGTCATATCCTGAACAGAGGTCTGTTCCACCTGCATTTCTTCACACTGTTAAGGGCGCAAAATACCAGATTGCGTGTGCCAAACTTCTGGCTACGTAAATTTTCTATAACATAAATGAAAGTACGTTTGGGTTTGTTTGTATCGGCCATCTTACAGAAAAGCTTTCAGGTAGTGATGTCCGATGTATTTGACAAAGTACCGGGTCATTACGTTAAATTCTTGTCAACCAGAAAGTATAAAAATCCTTGGACTAATACACACACACATTCACACACACACACACACATACACACACACCAATTTGTCAAGGCAGTGCTAACACTGAAAATAGTGTTGCTTTTTTTATTTATTTTCATGTAAAAAAAAGGTGTCATATATTGTTAACATTTTTATTCTACATATATCGTACAAAGTTGAGCAGTGCAGGCTTTCATGTCGTGAACTAAATATTTTTTTTCTCAATTAAATAATCACATATATTTGAAAATACTTGTTAGACGGATTTAACATTGTCTTGGGAGAAACTGAATTTATTTTTCATTATTGTATAAATGTGTATGATGTACTCTTGACACAGAATAACATGATCCTTTCTGCATTCCATTTATAATTTAAAAAAAGTCGTTATATATTTCTTTGTCATTATTACTATAAGTCCTAGCGAAATAAAAACTAGAGGCTCACTTGGAGCTGTATAGCTCAACTGAATAAATGAAATAAATAAATTGAACAGTTGTAAGAAACCCAATGGCCAAACGAAATTCTGACCAGAATGAACAGTTTTGGTTTAATTCCCACTTTAAGTGCATTTCCCAAAGGACCACCGTTAAACTATGTTTTACGGTGACGACCATCTTGGAATTCCTATCACTATGGAAAAACACAAAAGTGGTATAGAAAACCATCTAATGAGTTCCGGTATCAGAAGCTCAAATCTAGAAGAAATAGTGGGTATTATGAAATAGGGCCGATGCAAAGTTTTGGTTTAACATCATCAGTAGTTTCAAAGAAGAAGTGGTTCTGACGAGAAGATCTTCGTTATTTAAACTAATTACGACACATTATTAGCTCCGGGGACCATGTGGAATTTAGAGTTAACACCAAAAACACAAATTGAAGAGGATCTGCTAATGCAAACTCCTGCCTTGTTTGGTTCCATTTGACTTGGGAGTTTTTAAGAGGAAAATAAAAATATCAAAAGCCAGAGACGCACGATCGACAATGGAAAACGACAACATTGACTGACGCCAAGCAATCGACTCATATGGTCCTTTGGGCCAGGTGAGATAATAAAGGAAATAACGTTTGTGTTTATAAATTGATGCATTTTCATCGGTTATCACAATATTTTCATACTAATATTATGCTTAGCTTAAGCAAGGGTGGAAAAACATACAGCATGATCAGAACGGGAGTGTGCTATGTTTTCCATCAAGGACACTTTACGAGACTATTGTATAGTATACACTGTTACAGAAAAAATTACAGGACGTATTATAATAATAATATGTGCTCTACGTTTGATAGATGATGTAGTAAATTGATAATTTGGAACCATTACAATAATTATCTTATTGAGAGTGTTGCAACGTTGACCTAGCGGTATATCATGATACATGTATATCAAAGTATTAAATTCTGCATCAAAAATGCTTTTTTTTTTATATCAAGGCTCAACAAGCACTTAATTACAGTATGATCACTTTACAAGTTAGGGGCGAAAAGATATTTAAATTGGTTTTTATCAGTACAAATGTTTTTAACACATAATAGATCAAAGCCAAATATTAGTGATCTTCAACTTTACATTTAATAAATTGAAATAATTAGGCATCTTTAAATGTAAATAAATATTCACACATACTGAAACGCAACCTACCGTGAAGGACAAGCTATAATTGCTTCATAACCTATGTTCACATTGAACTAGATATAGCTCAGTAGGAGTTAACGTGTAAAAATAAAAATCAGTGATACCAAATTTAGTGCACAATATGCGCATTTCGACTAACAATGTTTCATCAGTTGTGCTCGAGGCCTAAAATATGGAAACCAAAACAACATCGAAAAGGTTGAAGAGCAGACATAAATGCCAAAACGACCAAAAAGTTAAAGCCAAAAACTAAGGACAGAGCTATGCATGAGGGAGGTACTCTTTAGTTTCCTAAAATTTTATACATTTTAATAGGGTAAATTTAAAATTACAGTATCAATTTCATGCCAGTACCAAAATACTAGCAACTGGGCTGATGTCACCCTCGGGGTCCTTACATGTAATAACAATCTATGATACCAAATTTACCACACAATATGCGCATTTCGACAAACAATGTCAATTTTTCTAAGCTGTAATTATAATTTCAAATTGTTTTCTTTTTCTAAAATTTTGTCAATGATTTTCACAAAAAAGAAAAAAAGTTACACAAGTTTAAACAGTTAAACGCATTCATCGAATTGACAGTTTCATTTTTTAAGCGGAAACGAAAAAACTAAGTTGAATTCTTTCATTAGAAAACAGTAAAATCGTAAATATTCATCATGGAAGGTCTGCAATAAAATATGTTTATTGTAGACACAATAGTGAATATGTATAGATAAGAAACCCCCAACTTGAAACCTGTTAGACTTAATAAATGAGTAAACTTGTTGCTTCTTCGAATTTACATTTGCGCCATAATTCGAAAATCACCTCATTATGCAAATAATTAACAGTTGGTAGGTCATTAAGGACCTATATCTCCCCTATCATATTCAAAAACGAACAATTTTAAGATCGGCTGTACTACCAATATTATTTTGCACATCTTCAACTCTGTTCAGGTTATGTGGCTCTAAGTCTTTCATCAAGAACACGGCCACCTTGAAAAATTAATGATAGTCAATTGTAAAAATTTAGCATTTTTACCCGTAAAATTCGCAGCTATTTTCTTTTAGCTCACTTGTTCTGAAGGACATGTGAGTAATTGCCATCACTTGGCGTCCGTCGTCGTCCTCCTTCGTCGTTAACTTTTCAGTCTTTTGCTCTGAAGCCATTGGGACGATAGGAACCGTATTTTGCAGGGATGATGAATGGCAGATTCCCTTGCATAATTGTATCCGGCAATTCAGCTTTCCATCAAAGATGACCGTCATATCTTCTGATTTGTTGAAAATATGGCAAAATTTTTGGACATCTTCAGAAACACTGAGCCAAGTGAAACCAAGATTTATTGGTATAGTCCTTTGATGGCCCCCTTTCAAAATTATATCCGACCATCTTCCAAGATGACCTTCACCGCGAAATATAGTGTAACACAGAACCCTATTCGAAATACATGTAAAAATCTTGTCCTCTGAAACCACTGGCCAAATTTAATCAGACTTGGTTGGAAAGGTCCTTTGGTGGTCCCCTTTGAAAGATATATCCGATGACGCCAATCGCCATCCAAAATGGCTGCCGTTATGGAATATAGCTTAACATAGAATCCCATGGGAAACAAATGTAAAAATAGTCTCTTCTGAAACCACTACGCCAATTTAAACCAAAATCTTTCAAAGATATATCTGATGACTCCAATCTCCATTAAAGATAGCTGCCATCGTGGAACATCGTTTAATATATTATCCTATGAGAAATATGTGTAAAAATCTCCTCAGAAACCACAGAACTAGTTTAAACCAAACATAGCTAAAATGATTCTTAAGTGGCCCCCTTTCAGAGCTGTATCCAATGAGCTTAACCTCCATCAAGTATGGCTTTCTGTGTGTTTGTCCTTGTGTTGCCCTATTTCAAATGCTGTACAACAGATTTTTCTTTGACTTTTTTACCTCCATCTAAGATGGCCATTGTTACTAATAACAACAATTTTGGTGAAAGTTTAGTTTTATCCAGTTTTAGGCCTTGGATAGGTGTCTGGATACCTTAACACTTGAAGTGGGGCTAAGGATAATGAAACCTCGTTTTTTTTGGATGGTGGGTGGGTGATTGGCCGGCTTTCTGTTACTTGCCCTTGTAATTTACATACACATACATATGTACGTATATATATGTACCGTTATTCAAGCTAATTTAGCCTTAATACTGTAAAACAGTTCCCTGTACGTACGAATTAACAAAAATGAATTTAATGTTACTGATATTCATTTACATGTAATTCACAAGTGTCAAACCAACAAAGAAGTTTTAGTGGGTTGTGACGTTGAGATTTTATCGTCACTTTCATTATTATTTTTTGGGGGGTAATCATGAGCAACAGACGTTCTCGGAGCAGAGTTTTGCAGGAGCCCGGACAGTTACCCAGGTGACCCGGTGAAACCCCGACTTTGGTTAAGTGTCTAGGTCCGTAATACATATAACATGGCGAGTGGGACTTGCATCTGCTCCCTCATGTTTAGAATATACGTAAAAGTAGTACCTTAAACGAAATAGTTGGCTTTTTTCTGTCTAATCGACGCGAGGTTAAATTTCGAGATGAAACATCAAAACCAAAATTTACCGTCTATGGTGACAAAACATTTGGAGGTCGAATTTCGCTCTTGAACAACATTGCTCTTTGGTTGTTTTTTTCAAAAATATGATCATTTTTCGTCGATTCTGTCACCTCGTTACATATTCTTTGTTTCCTTCGAAAATTTTATTATACAGAATTTGCTAATGATAATGAAATCTTGTGTCAAATTTGTCCTGTTGAAAAGTAACCCGGTGGAGCAAACCTTCGAGAAATTACTGGCATGAAAAGCGTAATGAAAGATCGTCTGAACGTTGATATTGTATAACAAAAATGTGAAAGTGGTTTGGTAAGTTTCATGGAAATTTGGCATGTGATTTAAGTTAGGTTTCTATTATTTTAGAGTTTACCGAACAGGTCAGCAGGACAGCACCTGGACCTTTTTCATAACATGGCAAATATCACTTTAGACAAATACTAAGAATAAAGCATTAATAAGTTTTTAATGTAAAATCATATAAATAAACACTCCAAAACTTAAATGCAGAATTTACATTTTTTTCACCGAGCATTTCCAAAAAGATAAGGAAGTTCCAAAGCCACAGTACAAAACTGCCCGAACGAAATTATAAGTTATACGCTCGGCTGGCAAAAAGTGGACGAAAATCGACAGAGGGAGTTTTGAAAATAACTAAAAAAACGCTACCATACAATCTGACTGATTATATGAACTAAAAATTAAAACTGTAAAAATATAATATCTTTTTCCGGGATAACTGTTTCCAGTCAGACTTTTTCTGGACGAAATTCTTTGATTTTTTGGGAACAAGTTAGATTTCCGGTGACACCAGATAAAATGTAAATAAAAAAGGCCCTAATAGTGGCGTGCCAAGGATTATCTTTGTCAAAAAGTCTGTAAATAGCCAATAATAAATCTAAAGTAATAGGTGACACTTGTGTATCAATATGCTTCAATAAATGTACTTCTCCCTTATGTAAAAAGTAAATTTAAAATTCATCTAAATAAACTAAAATGAATTCTAATAAAGCAATGGCCTAATTTACATTCGGCAACAATGTACACTGGGTAGTAATAGAAAATGACGAATTTCTCAAAAATCAATGCATTTTATATTAAAATCGTTCCAAATGTGGTGGATAATTATACTGAACATTTATTACGGACAACTGGTTTACAGCAGACAGATCTAACGATGTGATTTTTGACGGATTGAAAAAAATCTGTGCTTTTCTGTAAATCCAACTTTGAACAGACAGCTTGCGATCCCATTAATAGGTTAACGTCCTCCTTATTTTATTAGATATATGTTTCTTATTTTTGATTCAACCATTCGCCTAGTACTTTATTTTTTGATAGTTTTATTATTGGCATGAAAGTTGTTTACTTTATATTTAACCGTCAAACATGATAATAAGGGCTCATGATAGACCATAAATTAAAGAGAAAATATGCAACATGTTTAGTAAAGAATCTTCAAAAAGGAGATATAACTTGATCAGCTTTCGCAATATTTTTAATGAAATACCCGAGAGATCCTATCCTTTCAAAAATGTTTAGAACGAAAAAAGAAAATTTCCTGATTAAGTTAAAAGCTGTATTTATGTGTCTTTTATTAATCTTACGCAACTGAAAATATAAAACTAGAGGCTCACCTGAGCCTGTATCGCTCACCTGGTTCTAAACTTACCAATTCTGAGTGATCTCCAAGAAGAAGACCTTCAAGTGTATTTACCAGATGGTCCAATGTTGGAATTCTGATCAGCATCAAAATCACTATTTTGGTAGAGGATCTTTCAATGGACTTTCAGGAACGTTTCCCTTCAACTGTTATAGTCGTTTCGAAGAAGCAGATCTTCAAGTGTATTTCTCATGGGTCCAATGTTAAACTATTTTCCACGATGGTGGCAAATCTTGGAATTCTGATCGACATCATAAACACAGTTTTGGTAAAGGATCTTCCAACGAACAATATTGGCAATGTTTACCTTCAACTGTCATTGTCATTTCCAAGTAGATCTCCAAGTATATTTCCGTAGGATCAAATGTCAAACTATGTTCCATGGTGTCAGCCATCTCGGAATTCTGACTAGCATCAAAAATATTGTTTTGGTAGAGGACTTTCCGATGAACATTTCTAGACATATTTAGCTTCAACTGTCATAGTCATTTTCAAGAAGAATATCTTCAAGTGTATTTCCCATATGGTCCAATGTTAAACAATATTCCACAGTTGCGGCCATCTTGGAATTCTGATAGGCATCGAAAACACAGGTTTGGAAGAGGACCTTACAATGAGCATTTATGCACATGTTTAGCTTCGACTGTCATAGTCATTTCCAAGAAGAAAATCTTCAAGTGTATTTCCCATAGGGTTCAACGTAAAACTATGTTCCAAGCCATCTTGGAATTTCCTATCTGCATAAAAAACATGGTTTTGATATATGACCTTCCAATGAACATGTATGGATGCATTTAGCTTTTACTATCATAGTCATTTCGAAGAAGAAGATCTTCAAATGTAATTTCCCATAGAGTCCATGGATTTGCTTGTGTACAAAATGCTTTTTTCTACAACGTTTCCTTTTATTCTAGTTTACAGAGTGTTTCCATAGATTTAGAACTGTTTGTGATACAAATTTCAGGACTTTTAGCTTGTCCGTCGATCGTTTTGCTGTCTTCAGAAATCCAAAATTCTGAACAGACATGTCAGAGACTGTCGCCCAAAGCCATCAAACAAAATTAAATGTCACCTATGTACATATCAAGTTGCTGCTAGTAAGGCTTATAGAATGAAGGCCCATGTAAAGTCACGTCATGCTGGATACTGGACCTGGGGTACAGGTGAACACTCATCTGTACCCGGTCAACTTACTCAGAAGATTGTACCACCAGCCACAGTTACATCTTCTCCTAAGACAACTAATGCTACTACATTACCCATCCCAGTCTACTCCACAGTTATCACTCCTGTCAAGACAACACCTTCACCCATGCCATCATCACCTCTGGAAAACTTCAATGCACCATCCACATCCAATATCATTCTCAGTATTCCTGATCCATCCGATATAGATATAAGCCCAATCAGAAAGAACCTGTTTTTAGAAGATGTAGATAATAATTACTGACTGTAGCATTACACCACTTGGAGATATTAACTAAGAAACCACTGACATTCAACAGGATACTGAGCAAACTCTAGCTGCAATCACAGAACTGGCTCAGGAAACTACTCAGATAAAAACTTCAGAAACAACAACAACAACAACAACAACAACCAACACTACTGATGCTACACAGGACCTTATTGAAAAGATAGAATGGAAGCTGCAAACTCTACTGTAAGAACTACCCGCCAAATCGAAAATTCATGCACTGGCCTAAAATGTGTCGAAACCGTAATTTTATGAAAATCACACAATTCAGAAAGAGGACAAAGCTACTCAATGCACCACAAAACTTCACTCTAATTTAGAATTTTTATAAACGACATCCTTTCTGCAACATACTGGAAAACGACTACCTCCTATGGAAATATTATGGACTTTTTTGCTTACTGTTAATGTGATTGTGTATATGGACATTTGAACATTCAGAGACTGTTGATGAATAAATGCCGTTAAGTACAAGTCCTGCCTATGACATTTGATTTGTAAATTTTCCTATTTCAGACCAACTTGTACAGCTGACCATTGTTTGCTAAATTTGTCCACTTGTGTAAATTTGTATTGCATGTTTAAAATATTGATGTATGTTGTAGTGTGGATATGCTGTTCACATTTATTGTCAATTATCGTATTTAGCGCCATTGTTTACATTGAGTCTCGGAAGTGAGTCTTGGGTCATGCTAAATTTAGGAAGTTGCGTACAAAACGTCAAAATTAAGTCTTTTTGAGTCGTTTTGAGTCTCTTTGACGTCAATTTTAAGTCAATGAGTTCCGCTTCCAATATAAGTTTCGCGAAATGTGACTCAGGAGCACTAATTCCTGACATTCTAATGGGAAGCGTCTGCCATATCAAACTTCTATTTATCTTCGTAAAAAGATAAATCTATTCATTATTTATATTTTTTGAAAGAAAATCTTGGATCTTTATTACAGAATCTTACAGTAATTTAAAAATATGGCTTTTCCTCGTCACATTTGTGTGATGCATATTTATTTCTAAAAGAAATAATTTTGGAAATATTAATCACTGGAATTCAGTGATCTTACTGATCCGTCCTTGTCCCAGAGAGAGATCTGTATTATTCCGCTTTGTATTTTTAATATCTCTCTCCCATTATTTTATTTTATAGTTGAAAGCCACTATTTCTAATGAAATGTGGATAGAGGCCTAGGAGCATATCCACTTGCTGAATAAACGTTGTTGACGTGAATTACTTGTATATTTAACACTACTGAAAGCACCACTTGTTCTGACCCAATCAACTGAGAATTACGCTGCTAGTTTCTTGAGTTAGTCCCATTCACGCCTATTCCTTTTAAAATATTATACACTGGTAATATTAACTGAAACTTTCAAGCATATGACAAGACCATGTCAGGATAAGTTTTATCTGGTGATTTCAAATATACATTTATATAATCTGATGGATATCGGACTATAAGGTAACCGATATCTTGAATTAAGTAAAGTTCGAAGATACCAAAGGGGCAGCCAGAAACCGTAAATCAAAAGGAACATAAAACGTTTGGCCTAACATAGACTCAAGACAAACACTGACTACAAAGCATAACACTGAAAACTAAAGACCGAGCAACACGAACCCCACTAAAAAGCGGGGGTGAGATCAGGTGCTCCGGAAGGGTAAGCATCTCCTGCTGCACTAGTAGCACCCGTCGTGTTGCTCCTGTTAAAATCCGGTAATAAGTCACATTCGGTGATAATTCATGAATAAGGGAAGAAGGACAGGACTGTGATTACATATCAGTGGTCATTTGTGACGCAGATATTCCGTAACGGCCAACTAAGTTGTGGTGGCGACCGTAACATTTTGGAAGTGATGACTTCATCTTTACAATCATGAACCCTTGGTTCAGTATCTTTCTTGTAAGCAGCAACCCTCTATCAAGGAAATCATGATAGGAAACACAAGCTGTATTGTAAAATATTTTTACAATATGCAGGACAAAAGTTACATAAAATGTGATATTATGATTTAATTTATTATTAAAACGTTCGCATCAAAATATAACTTTCCTAAATTCCTACTTTATAGCATTCATTTCTAACTTAGATAAGATCCGGATTTTTTCTTTCGTTCCGACAGTTTTTCGTATTTTACAATCAACCATAAAATATAGGTCATTCACGGCTAAATATCTTGCGTTTGCAGTAAAATTTTGCTTTTTTGTCACAATTCATTGTTTCATGATTTAATCATCTGTCAACGATAAAGAAGGAAGATGATTTAATTGAACGAATTAAGCGTTAAAATTATTTAGGTGTGTTTGAACAGGTGTTACTTTGGGTGCGTTTGAATTTTCTCTAGAATTTCTTTATCACTGCCTTTTCATTTTACTTAAGACTTTTGATAAGAAGTATTGTTTACATTTTCCCCCCTTTTCTTTTTTTTTTCTTATAAAAATGACCTATAATATTTTTATAAGTCCTTTTCCTTTGTTTATATGGTTTAACTTTCTACCTTACACTTCTAAAGTTTGTTGTGGTTGAATATTTGTATTTGAAAAACTATTATATGTTGTATTTGTTTTAAGGGATTTCTCTGTTTTTGCACTTTTCTTGCTGTTATGATGAACGTTCAGATTAACCTCAACACCAAACAAAAAGAACTGCCGATCAAACAAATGTAACCTGGGGTATCTGCTCAAACAGCCGAGCGCCGAACCGGCAAGGTGTATAGTGTACCATTTTTTGCAAGTGTTCCCTACCATGCCAGAATTTAAGCACGAAGGTTTCAGTGTTCATGATACCAATGACACGTACAGTAAGGACGAACAAGAAAAGAACAAATTAGTTATCCTCTGAATTAGAACTTCATATACATGTATAATAGATTAAATATTCCATTTTGATTTTGCCCATGCAAGTTTGCTAAAAAGAAAGTACTGAGTGCAATGCAATCCGATGTTGTGTCCGGTTGGATTAAAGACGTTAAATCCAAATTCCCATTGGATAGTGCCATGCTCTCTGCACGTTAAAACATCTTGCAACAATTCTTTATAAAGGTCCGTAAATACTTGTCTGCCAAATGTGTAATCTTAACCAGCACTACTTTATTTTCCAGTGATAGTCAAATTGTACCGACATTCTCCTGGTCCAGCCGTTTTACTACACATTCAAGCTGATTTTTATTTAAATTGTTCTCGTTCTTAATATGACGTTAAACATCAATCAATCAATCAATCAAGTAGAAATGTAGGTAGTTCGGTCGGTTTATTCTAGATAATGAACGAAATGGCCAAAGCAATTTTATCGATTACTACACTGTAGCCTATTTGGGTGCAAGTGTTCTAAGGAACAAAAATTTTTATAATATCAGGAAAGGAAAAACAAGAACGTAAATCTACATTTTTAGTGCGATTAAATGTTTGCCGTACTTTATTTTACTTTGTTACTTAAGACAGACATCTAATGACCCCCCTCTTTTTCCAGTATAAAACGCTTGAGAAATTTCTTTTCATCGCAAAAAGTCAAATGTATTAAACTCTTGTTATACATCATAATATATTTCATGTTATTTCGGTCATGAATACGACCATTTAGACAGTAATACTGAAATTGGTAATTTTCTGTCATTTTACGACTACCCTTAGATGAGCCCCAACTGTACCCCTTTGTGGTATTCCTTTTCGACTACACCAAACAAAATAATAATTAATATTCAATACTCTTTTGATTTTTATAAAAAAAAATGTGGTCTACAGGGATATCCTGTATTATATTTTCTGGTTTGGCTGATAGACTACCTTGACTGACAATTTTACGTAACGTCTTAGTAAAACATTCAGATTAATAATAACATTAATGTTGTGTTCTCCATGCTATATGCCAAAATATATATCAAGGTTAGAAGACATAATGCACGACCCTAAGGGTATAAGTATACGGATATTAATATGATTAATCTGATAAAGCGCCGAGCTTTGGACAAAGTTGCTACCAAATTTGGGTTTCACGCATATTTAAATTAAAGATAGACATCTAGAGCTGTATACGATTCCCTATTTATTTATTAAAGCCAAGCCAAAAGCAAAAGGCTTGGATTTCTACACATTAGAACGGAGCATATATACTGTTATGAAAGAAATTGTTTTCTGACAAACTGTCAATATGAAATTCAAAAAACAAATATCAGCTACTCTTTAGATATTTTCCGTACCATAAAACTCGAGCACGAACAAACCCCTCAACCACTATTTATTTCACATTAAATCTTGAAATTGCAAACAATGAAGTTTGTCTTTCACTTCCCTTTTGAGATTTTTATTTTTTTTTTTTAGCTCACTGTGTATTTTTTTAAAACTTCGAATGTTTGCTTGAGCATTCATACTCTGGTAATATCCAAATTTGCTGTGTACCGCATGCCATTTTTTATAAGGATGAATATTCTACTTGTTTGCATAAGGCGTATCATAAGTATGACAGGGTTTTGCTCTTGTTGTGTAGTGAATGGATTTAATAGATGAATAATTCTAAGTTTCCGGTCGCAGGTCAAAAGCATTAGCGTTCATACCGTAGACACGTTCACTAAGTTTTACCCACTTAGTTTTGAAAAAGTAATTTAGAAAAGGTTGTACACCACCGGAAGACGATTTAAATTTGGATGCACAATTAACCATCTCTTTGTAAACAGCAATATTGGGCTCAAATACAAATAATCCACCTTTGAAGAATGTTTTATCCCAATTGCGTGAAGATATCCACCAGTTTCTAGCTGCAGCAATAAAATTACTTGGGGTGGGCATTGTGCACAACTCGTCCATCGAGCCAGTAACAAGCATGTCAGATTCAATAGCAATAATTCTACTGTATTCTGTTAATGACGAGAACTTTAAGATCGAATAATTATCTTGAAAATAAAGATTTGAAACTACTCGATTTGGGTTTGGTATTGTATTCATTGTGATGACATCGTCAATGAATGGTAATTTTTTTTTAGATAATCTCGAGTTTGTTTGGAAACTTTTCCTGTAATAGCAACAATTCTCTTATACTTTTTGTTTAAAGAATACATCAAAACTGATACACAGTCTATGTAATTATCTATACTAATGTATGATATAAAAGCACATCATGCGTCCTTTTGTATTGGACTAGAATTCACATCAACCAATTTTTCATTAACAACAGTCATATATTTAATTTTTTCATCTTTACATTTATTATGGACAATAACATGTTTTTTGTCACACTCCTTCCACATGGGATTTACGAATGCCTTGTCTCTATTTATATCCTTATTTTTGAAGCACGAGTTATAATTGACACACCAATTAAAGGCCGGCATATTACAGTTTCCTCTTCCCTGAGTAATTTTTATAAGCTGTCCACGGATACAGTTTGTTAAACATTTCACTTGTTCGTATTTTCCACCCCAAGCGCCAGCGTTATATAACATTTTCCGACTAAGAGTATGATTTGATTTACCCACTCCTATTTTATAACAGATTTTTATTGCCTTAACCATCCACTTATTTGATCCAATTGTTCCGGAGTCAGGCGACAAAAATATTAAATACTGTTGATGATGCAACATGTAAGTAAAGGGATTTTCCCAAAAGAAAACATCTGAAATGTCCACCTCTAGCACATAATCATATTTATGGTTTGATAGCCAGTCCGAATATGCTATAAAACGAAAATCATTTATTGACATGCCACTTATTAAAGAGGTTTTGACAAACTGGATAGATTTAGTGGTATATTTCTCTATTAATGTGCTCGGTAGGGAGTCGTGAAATATAATAACAGTTAAATTGAGAAACTTTGCAGTAACATAAAAATTATGCATATAATCAAAATTTGGAGTTACAAAGATATGTCGCTGTGGGTCTTTAATATGCGTACAAAATGTTGTTAATATGATTGTCGAATATTCTAATCCCTTCACAGCAGTTTTATTTGATGATTCCATTTTTTGCGAGCTGCTATAATTATATGTTGCTTTATGAATTACTGGAAATACAACTAACCCATGTAAAAACAAAATAATTAGCAGAGAGCTATATATAGTTACAAGAATGAATTCAACCAACTCCTTCATTTGAATTTTTTGCAGTGTGAGTATACTTTATGTTCTGAAGTAGTGGATATTTGTGTATCTTGAATGAGCTATATCTGAAAATTTCAGATTCAAATAAATAGAACGATAACGTTTTTCACCATCTTATTATATTCTTTTTTCAGATTATGCAGCAAAATGACTTTTTTGAGCTCCTAAAATTACAAATAGAAAAACATCTAGGAAATGTATTTTTAAGTATCTGTGTAGCTACGAAAATGTATTTATGACT
>JAOXYJ010291613.1:0-16054 GCA_028566555.1 Lithophaga nigra | reverse complement strand
ATAGTATTAAGTGCACACATATATATTATTTATCGACCTTGACATATGGTTAAAACTATAATCAGAGATAATAGAAAATTATCGCTGTTTTGCGCTAAAATGCTTTGATCTTTCTCTCTTATATTTTTCATTCTCACTGAGATGGAATATTACCGACTTGTTTCTAAGATCTGCCAGCATTGTAGCTCGTGAGCTTTCCCCTAAAAAATTCAAATTCAAATATATAACGGTATACTTTACCTTTTAAATAATATAACAGCAAAGTTCATCCTTTAACACACTCCAATACACAGCTAGTGCTGTAAGAGGACGACCATTTGGAGGCTTGGCAGATTTTTGTGGATCAAACTATTTATTTTCAAGTGTTTCACCGTTAACTTATTTATTTACAAAATCTCCCAAGACCCATAAGAAAATCAAATGGTCGTCCCCTAACTGAGATTGTACGTATATTTGATTTCAATACTTTCCTTTATTCCTTTCCCAAACCAGTTCAAACCACGCTGAATTCAGCATAAATTCAAAAAAAAAAAAAACAAAACAAAACAAAACAAAACAAAATCTTTACATAACTTCAAAAAGGACCCAAGGAAATTTAATGGTCAACTAAATGTATGCAAAACAGGAGATGCGTCATACAGAGTCACTGACAGTGAAAGATTAAGTGTAGAATATATTGAAAAAATATGTTTTCCTACTTTAATGGGTCCTTCATCGGACTTAGTAAATCCTAAGATTGTTAATTGTTGTCTTTCAAAATTGTAAAACTGTAAAATCTACTGGCATGTCTGACACTAAAACGTGACGTCACACTAACGCACTGAAAAACTAGAGGCTCCCATATACAACTTTAAAACCTTTATCAACAGTGGCAGCCATCTGTCACACACTAAGTATGATTAAGACCAGGTTTGACCAAGATCTACTCAGTGGTTTCAAAGAACATTTCTAAAACAAAAGTGCAAATAATAGAACAACAAAAGTAGTCAAGTAATGATTTTCGTCAGATTATTTTTCTTGTAGACTTTGTCTTGTTTATCATTTCTGCTGTTTATAGTTTCTCTCTATCTATTATAGTTTTTCAAGAAAATTGACAAAAACGCAAAAAATAGGTAAAAATCGGTAATTAAGGGCAATAACTCCTATAAGGAGTCGACTGACGATTTTGAACCAATAGAAAGAATGGTAGAACTTAGCTTGCTGATCGTTTTAAGGTAACGGTTTTTTCTCTGTTATTATTATAATAATTTTAAAGATGTAAGCCAAAACATACTCTGACCCCTATGTTCTATTTAACAGTGGCCATATTTGTTGATGGATCACAATACACTACTACATACATGACCATTAAATATCCATTAAAATGTCCTTAAAAAATTGGCCATTAAAAAGCAATGAAAACCCCATTAAAATCCTGTCAATGCCTATAAAAATCCCATTAAAATTCCATTAAACAGTTAAAAATTTATGGGATTTTTAATGGGAAAATCAAAAAGTTCAAAAAACAAAACAAAACAGCCATTATATTACCCATTAAATGCTACAGTAATTTAATGGCTATTAAAATATGGATATTTTTAATTAATGGTCATTAAATAATAGCTGTTTAATTAATGGGCATTAAGTTTGAAAAATTGATGGCCATTATTGTTACGACATGAAGAAAGTTTAATGGGCATTATATGAACCATTAAATAAAAAGAAATGTTTTAATGGCCATGAAGAATCCATTAAACCGTTAAAAATTTATGGCCCCATTAAAAAAAATACCATGAAAGTAATGGGTTTTATTTAAATTAATTGCCATTAATTTATTTGCATTTTAGGAAATTTTGATGGCCATTAAGTTTAATATTTTTGTTTAATGCCCATTATATATTGTCATCTATTACCATTAAATAAAGTTCATGGGGTAAAAAATATCTGTAATAGCTTACAATTAGCACATATTATATTATGTACTTTTACAAGTGCTTTTAATCAAGAATTTTTTAATACGGGGAACATCTGTGATTTTTTGTTATTCAGTCCTAATCTATATATGAATTATTTCTGTCCTAATATGATTAGTTTGTAATCAAAGCCAATTCAACTTGACATTGCATGCTTTAGGAAAGCATCACTTTCATGATCAGCACAATCACACTAAGGTCAAAGTTGAGCTACATTTCCACCCTGAACAATGGCATTGACGATCCAATTCAAGTCAAACTTTGCGAAAGCAAGTCATATATAGATTGAGGCATACATCTAAGTTTTACAGGGCAATATAGCAGACTTGTATAATCAATGCCTTTTTTGGACACTTAAAGATTGAAAGGTTTGTAAGAGCAAATAAATGAAGAACTGGAATACCAGAAATAACGAATAATACATGCTATGGTGCTTGAAAGGTTTTTGTTCACAAGGCAAATTCTTTTTATAGCTCGGATTACAGCCAGTAAGCCCATATATATTGTTCTTTGATATTACAATTTTTTTTATTCAGCTACTAAACAATCCGTAGCTAGAAAATAACAGAACTTTCGATAAAAAAATGATCAAAAGAACTTTTGCTTTGGTCGGTTCATAAATTGTATACATGTATGTAGCGTGTCACATTCTGGGTGATTTAATTTCATATCATAATTCACTATAAACCTATTTTACTTTAAAACCAATGAAAAAAAATTATATCCAAGTGTGCATGAATCTCATGTATTTTTTCTTTAACTCACTGATTTTTTTCATGAAATGCCTGTAATCCAAGTTATTAAAGAATAGCCTTGTTCTGGATTAACTATATTAAGCAAAATAATAAATAATAAAGTGTACAAGAATTTTATTTATCAATGAAGAACAATAACATACCATGTATGTTCATAAAAAACTTACATATGATACAAGCTCAAAATATTTTTTAAACAGACAAAAGAGTTGTTTCCTGCCTTCCCCAAAAAAGTTATATAAATGCAGGTTAGGCCAGTCTTAAAAATATGTTTGTTTGCCCTTCTCTGACTTAAGTATTTAGTTGGACAGTAGGAATTTCATTTTTTTTGAAAGTCTAAAATTTTCCTGTAAATTTAAAGAAAACTTTTTAAATACATGTACATGAAAAAAGCAAATCTTTTACATGTAAATGAACTTTGCAATACAACTTTTTTTTTTGGGGGGGGGTCAATTTCTATGGGTAGGTCAGAGAGGGGCATACATTCATTTAAGCCTTAGCGGGACTAAAAATAGTGCAAGTGGAATTGACACTGTCTGAAGGGATGCACATTAGTTAATGTCTCTCGACCATGGACAAAATTATGGAAATTCCCTTTGTCCAAATTGGGTTTTGTTGTAAAATACAGCAAGTTTATTTGTACTTAATACAGTAACGCCACACCAGTTAGATTTTTGGTTACAATATAGGACATCTTTTACTGTTGCAAACCCACACACCATCTCCTTCAACTGCTGTAACCAAAGGTGCTGACAATTTGTCAATTTGTAAATATTTGTACTTAACATCACTATTAAGTGCAAGAAATGCAAAAGTATTTGCATTGTCTTGTGACATACCGTATTCCTTGTATTAAGTGCTCAGATAGAGCGCTTAAAAAATTGAAAAGGGGGTGCTTATTAAGTATGACACAAACTGTGTTCAGAAAGGGGGCGCTAGCTATATATAGGTATTCTGAAGTAGCAGGCGGACCTGACATTTTGTGTTTTCTCAGATTTAACAAAAGTACAGCTATTATAAACAGACTGCGATCTGTTCTGCAGTAAACAAAGTACAATCAGGGTGAGCAGAATTACCGTAATAGCAGGGTTTTGAGAGGCGCTTAAGGTTTTCAAACCAAATTAAGGAGAGGGGGCGATTACAGTAGCAGGGGCGCTTAATACGAGGAATACGGTATGAAATATTTAATTCTTCCAAATACAATATATTTTCTGTTTGATAATTTTTGGTAACAAACCACAAACCACTTTCTTCGTCAAAAAGTGCACCATTGTACAATGCAAGAAATGCAAAAGTATTTGCATTATTGTCTTGTGACATATAAAATGTTTAATTCTTCAAAATACAATACTACAAATCCGGATTAAGCTTGGAGTTTGCTTTCACCTGTTGATTGACTGGCACGTTCTTAGATAAATCACGCCCACTTCAACTGACAACAATGGTCAACGTCACAATAAACCAACCGGTTTTAGATGAATTACGGCAAGATCGACCATTGTTGTCAATTGAAGTGAGTGTGATTTATATACGATAAGAATGTGCCAGTCGATCAACAGGTGAAAGCGAACTCCATGCTTAATACGATTTCTTACACATTTACAGGTCATATACTGTTTAAAACTTTTTGCAGCTTGTATGATATATACTGTACAAATTAAAGGAAAAAACCATCCCTTGGCTTAATTCTTAAACTAAATATCTAACATTTAACTAAATATCTAACAACTAACATATAACAAGCTTAACAATAGCATGGTAAAAGGGCAAACAAAAACTAGAAGCTAAGGCCATACAAAATTAATTTTTAGTTCCTTGGATTTGGGATTGAAAAAAAAATGCATTTTTTTTTACTGAAATCCAAAATTTTTAGGCGAAGATAAAATTTTGATAAGGGACTCTGGAATGTCAAATGTAAAACTGATCAAAATAAAACGATGTTCCTAAAAATACATACCTACATGTAATTAATTTGAGTCGCAATCATTCAAGTTCTTGAACATAAACTACAAATTTTACAATTTTATGCGTCATAAAGTGAAATCTGACAAAATAAAACATAATTAACCTGCCTTTAGTGTTCCATAAAAAATCAATTTTGTTAGATTAAGTTCCAAGGCGCTCAATTTTATATCAAGTTATTGAAATGAATTTAACAGACTCCACAAATTTTAATATTTTGTACCTTATAAAGGGACACGACTCAAAAATGTCTAAAGGGAAATCTGTCCAAAAAACAAAAAACAAAACAAAAAACATAGCCTGCCTTTAGTTGTTCATAATTTTTTTTCAATATTGTTAGATTTGGTTCCAAATACAAAAATGTAGAGTACCATTCATATTTTAGACCAGCAGACTGCGGTTTCTGTTCTTAGCTTCGCCTGCCTTTAGCATGCTTAGTGGTTCGTAAAAAAATACTCAATCGTTAAACAGAAACCATAAATTCTATCAGCATGATCAGTGCAAATTAATAAACAGAAACAACAAATTTTACAATTTTGTACCTCATACACATGAAACAGGGCCACAAAAAATGTCTTAGTGAAATCTGTCCAAAAAGACAAACCTGCCGTTGACCATAACAAAATATATATATCCAATTTTGATCTGGTTCATGGTCACTCAAACTGAATGAAAACCATAAATTCTACAATTATGTACTTCATAAAGGGGCCTAATAACTCCGGAATGTAGGCAACAAGTGAAATCCGTCAAAATCAAACTTTACCCCCCTTTAGTCATGTTAGTTGTTCCTAACATTACTTCAAAATTTCAAAATTTTTGAATTGACAATCATTACTATAGCTGACTATATAATTGAACAAAAACCAAAATGAATTGGACGGACATGTGTAAAACTAATGCCCTCATTGACTTACATTAGGGCAAAAAAATGCAATTCCCTCAGATACATGTACATTGAAGATGAACCAAAATTACAATCAATCCATTAGCAAATATAAACCCTATCCACACTGTACAACTGCGAGTCAGCAGATGAATCAAATGATACATGATACGATCAAAACAGTTTGAAACTGCATATGATAGTATCATTTTTTTCATATACCACTCAATTTCAACAGTTTTTCTTACATGGCCTTCAGACATGTCAGATGCCAACTATTGGCAGTAAGAGTAAAGCGTAACTCAAGGTCTATTTCAATTTAAATAAAGCTTAAAGCTAAAAGCAAGTTTAAAATTCAAAATTCCATTTTTTTGTGTGATTTCATGCTTATACATTGTAAATCTAAAATAGAATTAAAATTCCATATAAAATTAACATCTTGTTAAAATGCTATTGTTTTCTAATTTTTAAACACATGTCCATTCATCAATCAAAAGAATAACAAAAATCTTATTTTAGTCGAATCCACACTAGCAGCAGTTGATCGTATCTTGTACCATTTGATTCATCAGCCGACCCATGATTGTACGATGTGTTATTAGTGTTACACTAATGTATAGCTAAATCTTATTCTAAATTTTGCTATAATCTTGAACTGATATGATACATGTAACTACACATATTTTTCAACCTTATCCTGTAATTTACATTTAAACTCTTCTTCATTTTCCATTGAAATAATGTTATTCTGTACGCTGTAATATAAAAATTTATTTGGCACTCTCCAAATCATATATCTCATGTCTGGGTTCTTCTGAATGTCTCTTGGATTCGGTGTAAACATTGCGGGTACCATTTTCCACACTTGCACAGTTGTATTTTTGCCTCTTGTCAATTTCATTATTGCCTTGCAACAATTTTGTATCGTGTCGGTATCAAGAAGGCCTAGGTATAAATCCCCTTTACCCCATTCCATCAAAACTATGTCATGCTTAATGTCAGTTGGCGGCTTCTTAGATCCTACATTTCTAGTTGTGTTTTTCTGACCCTTTGTGTTTTTCTGACCCTTTATGTTTTTCTGAGCTTTGCTGCCAGAAGACTCTGATTTACCAGTTATGTCAGTTGGCATGATCTGCGGCTTCTTAGATCCTACATTTCTAGTTGTGTTTTTCTGAGCTTTGCTGCCAGAAGACTCTGATTTACCAGAGGTAGTAGGAAGATGCCCACTTGCTGTAGCCTCAGGTTTCCTGGAATCATTTTGAGGTTTTTGCATTTTTCCAGAGAGTTTTAGCTTCTCTATCTTCCACAAAAAAGCTTCTCTAATCTGTACTTCCCGTAGAGTACTTGCCCCTGAATGAGTTTGTTCATAGAGTTCACATTCAGAAAGATCCTTACAATTGTTTGCCAGTGTATGTAACACGACCTCAGCATACATGTCATCCCTTTTTCTCAAAAAAATACCACTTCCAACAATGCTTCCTTTGTGAATAATGGATACAGTGTCACCAGGCATCAAAGTTGTTTGCATAGTTGGACTTGACTGTAAATTTACTGTAGTTTTTGTTCTAACTTCTGCACCCGAAATTCTTGCTTTGGTACATTTACTCTTTAATTTTCTCTTACCGAGACTTTTATCAAGCAAGTATTTCCTCCTGTTCTGCAAGTGTTCTCCAAGTCTTTTCCATATCTTTCCTTGATGAGGTCTTAGTGATGGTTCTAATTCATCTAATCGCTCAAAAAATGCATCTCTTTTTCTCCCTGGAATATCGCTTAGTTTCGGCGCTTTTTGCCATATATGTGCAGCTACTGCTGCATCTTTCAGTAATGACGTGAAGCATTTCTGTTCTTTACTGGCTTTTTTCCTTAGCCCCTTCTTTTCAATCATCTGGGTTACATCGTATCCAGTAGACATGGTAGATGATATGCAGCTAGTTTTCTCCTTTTGGACAGGCGTACTGCATGTTACTATAGTCGTGTCCGAATCAAACTCCATTGATTCATCACAGGAACTAGTACTGTTAATGCTATTGGATTTACTTATTGAACCATTTGTTTTATCAGCTATGTACTTTCGTACATTTAATCGGTCTATAAAGTTTGTGAACAGATCTTTTATATCATCTTCACAGAATCTATCCAGCATATCTATCGTTATGCCATTTTCTGAAATTATAAAATAATAATAATCATGACAATGTAAGTACAGTATACATGTACATGTATGTACATTGTAAGCCACAATAAAACTAGAGGCTCAGGTGAGTTTGTATGGCTCACCTGACTTAAGCCCCTTTAGATTTTTTTTATTTAATGAATATAATACATTTTGAGTCATTTTGGCTTTAAAAAGTTGATTACCACAATTTGGGCCAACTGTTTCGAAAAGCATATTTTTATTAAGGGTCCAATGTAAAAACTATGTCGGCTGGTGGCAGCCATCTTTGATGGACCTCGGGTCAAATGGACACATTCTCAAAAGGGGACCACCAAAAGACCATTTCACCAAAGTTTGGTCCCAATTGGCCAAGTAGTTTAAGACGAGACGATTTTTCATTGTTTTCCCATAGGGTCCTACATTAAAACTATATTTTTGTACGTCCACTTATGGCAGCCATTTAAGGCGGACCTCAGGTCCAACGGAAATAATTCAGAAAAGGGACCATCCAAGGACCATTCCATCAAAGTTTGGTCCCAACTGGCCAAGTAGTTTCAGACGAAGATTTTTCATTGTTTTTCCTATAGGGTCCTATGTTAAAAATATGTCCACTGATGTAGTGTTTCCCCCAGCCTTCAAAAAGGGCATGGTAAATTATTTTGAAAAGGGCACATGAAACGCGTGAAGGCAAGTTGTAAGGGCACATGAAAGGCATCAGGCCATGGTTAAAAAATTGTTTGTTGGGTGTTGCCTACCCACCCCTGAGAGTTATGGGTCGGTAGGAAGGGGATTTTTTTTTTACCAAAGTAAACTAGAGGCTCCAAGGAGCCTGTAATCGCTCACCTGGCTCAAAGTTGTTTTGTCAAAATCGCGAAACAGTGACAAATTTTTCCGTTATTGTCCTATACTAAATTATAATGGGCTATAGAAGGCATTGGTGGCCATATTAGATAGCACAAAAGTCCCAGTCAAAACCAGTTTTCAAAGAGGGTCATACAAGGACTATTTTACATAAGTTTGGTCAAAATTGGCCTAGCGGTTTTAGAGGAGTTGACGAAAATGTAAAATTCCCATGGGTCCAATGTTAAACTATGTCGAGCCTTGGCAGCCATCTTGGATGGCGCCCCACAAAACCAAACACAAATGTTAAAGAGGACCATCCAAGGAACATTCCATCAAAGTTTGGTTAAAATTGGCTAAGCGGTTTCAGAGGAGTTGACAAAAATGTAAAATTCCCATAGGGTCCAATGTTAAACTATGTCGAGCCTTGGCGGCCATCTTGGATGGCGCCCGGCAAAACCGAACAAACTCTAAAGAGGACCATCCAAGGAACATTCCACCAAAGTTTGGTTAAAACTGGCTGAGCGGTTTCAGAGGAGTTGACAAAAATGTAAAATTCCCATAGGATCCAATGTTAAACTATGTCGAGCCTTGGTGGCCATCTTGGATGGCGCCCGGCAAAACCGAACACAAATTCTAAAGAGGACCATCCAAGGAACATTCCACCAAAGTTTGGTTAAAATTGGCTGAGCGGTTTCAGAGGAGTTGATGAAAATGTAAAAAGTTTACGACGACGACGGACGCAAAGTGATGAGAAAAGCTCACATGGCCTTTTAGGCCAGGTGAGCTAAAAACATATGAATAACTTCCGAGAGTGTCTCCTCGAGAACCTCAGCCCACGTGGACTCTGTGTCAAATTCATACAACCTATTCTTTACATTTTTGTCTGGATTCCCCTGAAATTTTTTTTTTCGTTTCGATGTCAAGTCCGCCATGACCTTGGCCTTAATAAAATCTTTGTCTTCACTACGATTATATTTTATGTATAAAATCATGTAAAATGCGCTTTACTTCAAACGCTTACAAGACTTTAATATGAAATTAAAATTGGAACTGGAAAAAACCCTTTCCGTTCTGGAATTAAAAAAAAAAAGATGTTAAAAATGGTTGGGAAAAAAAGTGAGTCGGGACCATTTGAACTGACTTGGTTGGCAATGCCCAACAAAGCTATTTTTATTTTTGTCCTCAAAGCTAGTTGTAAGGGCACATGAGACTCACCAGCAACAATTGTAAAGGCACATACAAATATCAGGGTCTTTTGAGAAAAACCCCTTTTGAATCAATTTGGAAAATTTATCACCATTTTTTCTAAATTAAAAGATAATTAGTATTGTGTATATTTGAATATACATGTGTAGGCCATGTGAAACAAGAAATCTGTGAGCCAATGCTCACTAGTGATACCCCCGCTTCCCCCACAATACAGCATGCAAATATGAAGCTTGAAGCAAAATATCAGGAAGCTATGATTCATAGTAGCTGAGAAAAATGTCACGAAAATTTTGTACATGAGCACTATATCAGAAAATTCATTTCCTAGGCAAACAGGAAGTAGATGTCACATGGATCTCAAAATGCATCCCGCGATACAGCATACCAATATGAAGCTTGATGCAAAATATCAGGAAGCTATGATTTATAGTAGCTGAGAAAAATGTTACGAAAATTTTGCATATGAGCACTTTATCAGAAAATTTATTTCCTCGGCAAACAGGAAGTAGATGTCGGATAGATCTCAAAACGCATCCCACGATACAGCATACCAATATAAGAAATCTGTGAGCCAATGCTCACTAGTGATACCCCCGCTTCCCCAAAAATACAGCATACAAATATGAAGCTTGAAGCAAAATATCAGCAAAGTATGATTTATAGTAGCTGAGAAAAATGTTACGAAAATTTTGTACATTAGCACTATATCAAAAAATTCATCTCCTCGACAAACAGGAAGTAGATGTCGGATGGATCTCAAAACGCATCCCACGATACAGCATACCAATCTGATGCTTGAAGCAAAATATCAGGAATCTACGATTTACAGTAGCTGAGAAAAATGTTACGAAAATTTTGTACATGTCCCCATATGTGGAAATTTTATTAAGTTCTGGACACACAGGAAGTAGATGTTCAATGGAGCTGAAAACAAATCCAACAACTTAATATGTCCATCTGAAGCAGTGTATTAAATTTCAAGATGATATGTTACATAGTTACTGAGAAATAAGCAACACCAATGTGTGACGGACGGAATGACGGACGGACAAGGGTAAAACAGTATACCCCCCTCTCCTTCATGTAATTTGCATAAATTTGCAAACAAATGAAAATTGGATTGTTCCAGATGGCTTATTTTCCAGCCTGTCCTTCCACAGGCAAGTGTTAAATCCAAATTTACATTTTGTGTCAACTTCGATTGATAGATTTAATACACATACATGTATATAGAATTCACTGAACAGGCCTAAAATATGTGTGTTTTGGGTGACATTTAAAAAAACGCTAGGTAGGGTAGGTAGGAAAAAAGTTACGTTTTTTTTAAGGAGAAAATAAGCAGAAGTATATGAACTTCAGTGTGATCTAATGGGTACTGGGTATCAAAGTATTTTAAATATTTATCTATTTAATAGTGTACCTTCACAAATCTTGAACTATAGAATAATTTACCATATCTTCACTTCACTGACCGGTCTTTGCCTGAATTTTCAATGACCAAATATGGTTACCATGATTGATTTTTAAACTGCACTTTTATATTCATTGAGAAAATGGATTTCTTAGAAAGTATTTTATATTTTCTCAATCACAAAATTTTGTTAAAAAGATTGCAAATGATCATATAAATGTTTCTGAAATATCTCTTTCGGTTATTTTGTTACTTTTATAGAATTATACTTAGAAGATAAATGTATTTACAAAATAATAGTCTTTTCTTAAAGGCAGTGGCTATTTTGCCGGCGCCGGCTAAATAGTCTGTAGGCTATTTTGCCGGCGCCGGTTAGATAGCAAGTTTGCTATTTTGCCGGCACTCAGATTACGTGAAAATGTGAGCATGATTATTAATTATTATAAATATATAAAATCAATATTATCTTAAACTTCTATATATCATTATGAAAGTAAAATATACTGTAAAGTCAATGTAAATATTTCAAAAGGCTTTTAAAACATATTATAGGGGTTTGAAAAATTCACAACTACTAACTTTTTTCAGGCATACTTTATCAAAATAATAACAGTAATATATAACTTTTAGAATAAATTAGTAAATCTAAAATTTCAAAGTTTAAGCCAAAATAATTTGGGATATGATTAAATACTACTACCAATCCATGATTACGTTTAGTCGAAAGATGAATAACATTATAATTCCATAAACCACGTTAAGGATTTAATGAGGAATAATATTTGTAACTTTTTTTACTGTAACTTTTTTCTAAATCAAACTTAGTAAAGAACACGGTGGGTATCGTTGTCCTGCGACAGCATGATTTTTTTCGATTTTCAGTCCTGATTTTTTCCGAAGGACATATGATTTTTTCCGATGTGTTTGTTGACAGTCCAATATTTCACTTTGTTAGATTTCTACGAAAGTTTTTAATGGTTTATTTGTACATGCAAGTAGTTTATATGGTGAGCTTTAAACACAAAGTTGAATCTTTCCTCAGTATGAAGACGTTAGAAATTAGTTTAAATAAGATACGGAAAAAAGCTAGGACCATACGGAAAAAAGCCAGGACGCTACGGAAAAAAGCCAGGACGTCAAAATTTCAGTTTTTGATGAAATTCCACCTTTTACGATTTTCGTCGGAACTGTTGTTTAGGGGGTTAATAGTTCTATGTATGAAGAGTCGACAAAATGAAAATTATAAGTTTTTGTACAGAGAAAGAGCTGTAAAATGATGTAATGTGTTCATTGGAACATAGCTTGTTGTTTTTTAATTACATCACAGATTTCTGTTCTGAAAAGGCTATTGTGTATCTTTTTCGTTTCTACTTTTGATATCCAGTCTGAACTTTTTCATCAGTCTGTAGTTTTTATACTATAAAATTTTCGTCTGTGTGTTTACATTTTTCGAGAAAAAAGCCAGGACATCGGAAAAAATCCGGTACAAAAATCGGAAAAAATCAGTTTATCGCAGGACAACGATACCCACCGTGAAGAATGAAGTCTATATAAATAAATAATATAAACCTGGGCTCGTATGCATAAAACTACTTAAGTTAAGAAATCCATTCGGAGTACTAATTTATCGTAAGATTGAAAGAAAAATCTTTCCGTTCGGATAAAATCTTAACTTAAGACAGTCAAGGGTGGAACCTATTCAAGTTATCCATGAAAACCACTTCAATAAGTTATTGATATTTCTTAATAACTGGTACAAGTTATGAAGCAAATAACTTAAACAAGTTATCCATTGTCAATTCAAGGGAAACAACTCTATGGATAACTGAAATAAGTTATAAAGGAAAAATTTATGTAAGATTAACATTTTATAGAATGCTGTGTAAATTCTTACCTAACACTAATACCTAAGTCTTTTATTATAAAGTTCAAGTTGACAACTACTGAATGATAGCTTATCAAATTGATTCTGATGTATACAGTTGGAAGATAATTGAGATTTAATTACCCAAGGGACAAATCTTTGAAGGGGTTCGGGCATGGTAATCTCTCAACGCTCATTTGTGATTTATAGATAATTAGATAGTATTGATTCTGATTCTATTGGGAAAAACTTTTGTTTGTTAGAAAAATGTATGTATATAAAGTAATTTGAGGTCAAAGTTGGCCATTTTGTAGAAATTGCCATTGTATAACTTAATCAAGTTATTGACAAAATTTACCAGTAACTGGATTAAGTTATTTCACTGGTAACTTATATAGGTTCCACCCCTGTCTGTAAGATGTTTTATGCATACGAGCCCTGAAGCCTATCACTTTTTTTTTTTAATTTTAATGTTTTTTTTTATAATCTTAATTTTCATATTTTCTTACAGGAAAAATTTAAGAAAAATACCATGACTAGTGTACTGTAGTTAAAATTATAATTCAAGCTTTTAAATATTGTGATATTTAAACATTTGTTAACTGCGAAAATCAGTGCCGGCAAAATAGAAAACTGGCTATTTAACCGGCGCCGGGAAAATAGCCCATAGACTATTTTGCCGGCGCCGGCAAAATAGCCACTGCCTTTCTTAAAAGCTGGCAATTGCAAGGGGAGATAATTTTTTTGTTTCTCTTTTCAACATGAAAACAATTCAAGCATAAGTCGGAAAACCATAACACTGCTGAATAACATACATATTTTTCATGATTTATCTTCATTTTCATGTGGGGCAACATTTAGCCATTTGGACATTTCTGACATCAACATTTTTGGTTGACAGCGGTGGTTGGGTAACCGGAAATGACCCACGTGAAATGGCCTCATGATTGGGAAAATTGTACCGCAAAAATTGTACATCTTATTGGTATATTTTCAAGCCATATTTTTTACAAATTGAGAAACTTTCTCTAGGAAAGAGCCGAATTTCGGAGGTAATTTAAGGCAAACACTGAACCGCAAATTTTTATCACGAAAAAAAAAAAAAAATCGTCAGGATCGGAAGTTATCGACAGGTAAGGTATGGTTACCCGAAACACACAGATTTTTCACTGATTATTACTTTATTCGAATATTTTGCTGAAAAAAAGTTCTCCAAAGTCATTTTTCAATAAAGGCAGCTAAATTTTTACTTGTCCCGTCGGACAAGTGTAACACTGTTTCCGCTTGTCCGACGGGAATTTCGACTGGTACCGGACAATCGGACAAACGTTAATGTCGAGCCCTGACAAGAAAAAGATAACGGACGGATGGACGGACAGACTGACGGACAAAGTGATTACTATAGGGCACCTGCAAGCGGGGCCCTAATTAATAGGGCTGGGTATTGGTCAGACAGTTCCAATATGATACATGTATTATCGTATCTATCTAATGTAAATAGGCCACTCATGCACCAGTTAATAATCATCTATTAATCAGATGGATTACTGGAAAACCTAAAGAAGAAGAGAAGAAGTATGTTTTGTGATACACATGAAACGATATATACACAATATGTATTGATTTTCGCTCTACTCTTAAGTATTTCAACTTTTTTCTATATAATTTGTCTTTATTTACACCTAAAAGCAGTCATGGCAGTAGAACTCTTCAGAATATGGAGTTCAGTACGTATACTACAGTTTGCAAACGGTAAAACTAATTGAATCAAAGAATCAGCACCAATATTGGTCAGTTGATAGCAATACACTCTGTAACTTTTAATCGTATACAGCTACCTCTCATTGCCTTTTTCCCGTCGACGGTGATTTCCAAATTTAAAGCCATGCTGCTGCTGATCTGCTGACATCGGAATTTGCGCTCTTTTTAATCCAATGAAAATCGGTTTCTTAATTTATGCATCATTGTTACAAGAACGTTTAATTCGTAGTGTAAAGGATGCTTGCTTCTAAGTCGATAAATGATGCTGCATTGACTTCGTCCAATCAAAACAACCGATTCAAACGTCCGACGGTCATAAAATTGTAGGCATGAGTTTGGAACGTTGCTGGTGCAAGGTTTGTCGGGGTGATGGTGCTTTAGTAACAAAATATATTTTAAGGAAGCATAGAAGACTTTACGGAAAATATGCCAAAGCAATTCACGATTCTGATGATAGCACCGATACTACCGACAGTAGCGATATTGAAGTCGACAACAACGAAAACCACAAGATCAAGGACCCAGTACACCAAAATGAAAGCACAGGGTCCAATATTTACGATGAAGAAATTTTCACGCAAAGCAGTGGGTAAGTTACTGACAAACGTGAATTATAGTCATGATAGTGGCAGAGATATGTCTGAGATGGCATATAATCCGGCCCGACACATTTACATCTAAGGGGTACACAATTTTGGTTTCTTAGGGGTTGTTTGTCACATCTGAAGTGATCGATCATTCTTTTAGAGGGATAAAAGGAAAATAAGGGGGTGAATGGCATTTGGGGGTAGAAAATTTCTGAAAATAAATCCTGAGGGGGTCTCTGGTAGAGTCCCCATTCACCAAACCAATCCATCTCCACAAGTGGGATGATTCTACCATACAATTTAGTAGCCCGAACTGTCAATGGTGCCAAAAAAAAACAAAAAAACAAAAGAACAAAACAAAAAAAAACAAAACAAAAAAACAAAACAAAACAAAATGATAAAAACATAAAAATCCCAACACAAAATACTGTCGGATTTGGAAATAAGTTTGTTACTTGTCTTGTTTCAGTCTTTTAAGAAGTTGGGACACTTGAACGCTTAATGATCATCATCAGTGTTGATCGTTACAAAGGAGTAGGTTCGGTATGACCCGTTTTTGGCCCTCAAAATTAAGGAATTTTCAAATATTGATACAACACACCCTAAATCATCATAGGAACAGTGAAAATGTTGCTTTATAAAAAATCGAACATAGTTTTGCATTTAAGT
>JAOXYJ010290512.1:0-16055 GCA_028566555.1 Lithophaga nigra | reverse complement strand
GTAAGAAAAGAAAAGTTTGGATAATGACAGAAATGGAATTCCAAGTAAATAAAAATGTAGCACTGTGTATTATTATCATTTGTCTGACTGTAGTTACAGATACAGGTAAGTTTAACGTTATTACTGAAATTCAAAGCTTTTCTTGAGACACTATGAGACACTATATTTTAATTTGTTTACTTTCTAGATTGGTTTTTTGGAACATTTGGATTTATTACATATCTTTGCATTTTTTGAAGTTTTGATGAGAAGAGTGGGGGCGTTTTTTACATTTGAGGTAGAACTTTTTTGTTTTTCTGTTATATTGTCGTAACCAGATTTTAGAGGGACCCAGATTGCCGTAGAAGCAATGGGTTAACGTTCTAATATAAGATTCGAATCGAGTTCAAATCTCCTGCAGATAGACTCATTACCTTTATGCCTATTTATTTATTATTATTTTTCTTTTTTTTCTCTAAATGACTGACAATGAGACTTACTTTTTAGTTTGCTTAAAATATAGTCTAAACGTAGATACAAACAGATTAGGGTTCCGGATTATGTCGACATTTTTCTAAAAATAAGTAAACATTCCTATAAGAACCATTAAAGCGATCTGTAAGAAGGTAACGGCCGGTTCAGAGAATAGAGTACTATTTTGTATTGGAAACTTTGTTTATCTTTTTATAGCACTGGATAAGCGGTAAAATGGTAAACATGCATATCAAAATCGATTTTTTTTTATTCTTTGGTAGAGGAATGTAACTCATCTTCTTTTGATAAGAAATTGAACATAAATGAATCTTTCCTTCTCGGTTGCGGCAACATTTCGCTCTCTATTCGATCTAACGCACAATGTACTTACTGTTCTAGTTATTTGAAATTCTGTACCAGTAAAAAAAATCTTGGATTTTTCTACTCTTTACACAACAAAACCACAATTATTGAAAACTCATTGTTTGTTCTTTTTTTTAATACAAAATATTTAACTTGAGCATTACTTCCATCGCATCTATCCATGTAAACTTGAAATTTAGGACACAACAGAAACAACACTGTCTGCTTCTTTCCTAGATCTTTACCTAACCTTTGACAAAAATGGACTTCTTTAATACAAGATGTATGACGAAAGAGACGACTTTAACGTCTGTTTAGTAAAAATCTCATAGGAATATACCAGCTGCCCCTGCGTATGGTATGTCTGTGTCAAAATGATACGATATTTTACAGCCTGTTCATGAAATAGTGACTTTATAACCACGGGAAAACTACTGACAGAAAAGTTGCTTACACAGGGATGTGCAACAACCAGTTTAAAGTCGTGTCACCATAAATTTTATGGCCATCATCACGAGATGGTGGAACACTTCTCTATGTCTCAGCTAAGTGATGGTATTGTTTCGTTATAGATGATAACTAGATAGAATTGAGTCTTATATTTCTGAATTTGACAGTTTTATTTCTGAACTTGACATGAAACCGCACGACGGACAATGCTAGCATAACAGGAGATCCCTACCCTTTCCACGCAACTCGTCTCACTCCTGTTGGAATTCGTGCGATTACCCTGCATTAATGTCGGATGGTTGGTATCTTTGCTTTAAGATACTTTTTATAGCTCGAGCTAAAGCTGTTATCATACTATACAAGTAGTATCTAAAAGTCACAATCCAAAGATTATTGTGCTAATTTATGTTGTATGTTCTTTTTGATTTACGGTTTCTGGCTGCCCCTTTGGTATCTTCGAACTTTACTTACATGTACAATGCTTGTTCTGTCACTCAATGTATAACATTTACGAATTCTTTCCATAGTGAAAAGTCCACTAAGAAATTGATAAGTGAATATCCGTAAAAGTAGCAATATTTAAGCAAAATACGTTTTAACAAGAACTGAATCGAAATTAAACAAAACATGTTTTAATGATTTAATTGAAATAAACCATTGTTTTGTCGTCAGTCCATTCATCAACTCTGAATTATTTTCTAGAATTTACCCTTCCTTATTTTTTTCAAAATTACTCACCATGGCTGCCCCAGTGCAGACAGTTTTACAGATGTACAAACGTTTCCACTTGTTGCTGTTTGTTAATATATTCAAACTGCTCACTTTTTGTAGTTGCAGGTAGTTTCTTTACTTTACAGCACAATCTTACCGAAAAGCCACAGTATACATAGAGTTAACATGCCTATCTTGATAATAGTATGCCCATTATATATATTTTAGCTCACGTTGTCCGAAGGACCATGTGAGCTATTGCCATCATGGCATCAGTGGCGTCCGTCGTCGTTGTCCGTATTTGGCTTTATGAATTTCAATCCTCTTCTCAGAAACTACTGAGCCAGACGGAACCAAACTTAGAAGGAATGTGCATTAGGAGGTCCTCTACATAACTGTGTTTTTTGTCCCGATCAGAAATTCAAACATGGCGGCCGGGCTGATAATGTGTTTTGGTAGGTTGAAATTTTAAAGATCTTCTTGTGAGCAACTGCACGACGGATTTAATTGTTTTACAGAATGAATGATTCTTGGATGGTTCTCTACCAAAATTGCGTTTTTGGTACCAATCTGAAATTCAAGATGACCGACACCGCGGGAAAAAGTTTAATATTGGTCCCTATGCGAATGCATTTGAAAATCTTGGAAACGACTACGACATCTGAAGATTTACATATCTATGAATGATCAAAGGAGGTCCTTTACCGAAACTGTGTTTCTGATGCCGATCGGAAATCCAAGATGGTGGCCATTGAGGAACGTAGTTTATTACTGGATCCTATGGGAAATACACTTGAAGATATTTTTCTTGGAAACAACTATGACACTTGAAGCGAAACATGTCCATGAATATCAATGGAAGGTCCTTTAGCAAAACTGTGTTTTTAGTGCCGACCGGAATTCCAAAATAGCTGCCACCGTGAAACATACAATGTAGTTTAACACTGAACCGTATGGAAATGCACTTGAAGATCGTTTCTTGAACACGAATACGACCGTTGATGCTTAACATCTCCATAAATGTCTATTGCAATGTCCTTTACCAAAGCTGTGTGTTTGGTGCTAATCGGAATTCCAAGATGGCTGCCACCGTGAAACATAGCCTTATATTGGACCCTATGGGCAACGCACTTGAAGATCTTCTTGGAAACAAATAAGAGAGTTGAAGCGAAATATATCAATGAATGAGCATTGAAAGGTATTTACCAAAATTGTGTTTTTAGTGCCGATCGAAATTCCAAGATAACTGCCACCGTGGAACATAGTTTAACATTATACCCTATGCAAAATGCATTCGAAAGATCTTCTAGAAACGACAGAGACAGTTAATTCAAAACTTGCAAGAATAAGCACTGAATGCTTTTTCCTACGTCTGTGTTTTTTCATTCCAAACAAACAAGATTGCAGCTACCATAGAGCATAATCATGGGAAATAGGTTTAAAGATCTTGTAAACAATTGTGACAGTCAAACTATTCCTGAATGATTATTGGATGATTCTTTACCAAATTTATGTTTTTTATGCCGAATGTAATTCCAAGATGGATGCCACAGTGGAATGGAACATAATGTAACATTATGGGAAATATACTCAAAGGCCTCCTCTTAGAAAGAAAAGCAACAACTAAATCAAATTTTTTTATGATTGATCAAAGTCATGATTAATTTTGTTTTTCATGTCAGTCATAATTCCAGGATGGCAATCACTGAGACACATAATTTATCATTGAACACTATGGGAAATGTATTAAACAGATCAATAACATGAAGGTGACCTCCTTGGAAACAAATTGACATAAGCAAATCGAAAACTATTTACTAATGATTAAGAAAAATTTTTCTCCAAGTTCATGCTTTTCATTCTGACTGAGTTCTAAGATGGCCATTTCAATTTCTTAGAACTGGCCAGTTTATAACCAGGTTAGCGATACAGGCTCAGGCGAGCCTTTAGTTATATGTAGTATGAACATACAACTAAACAAAATTTAGTGTTATTTATATACAAAACATATTTTCAGCTTTGTTCAGAGATTACACATGTATGCAATCGTAAACTACAATAAAACGTTTATATATGTTACGTCGTATTAATTCCTGAATGCATACCTTCATGGAAGTGAGACCACAATTGTGTGGATGATCTATCGAAGTTTTCCGCCCTTTAGTCTTTCATGCGAGAAACATTTGTATTTTTCATATTTATATTATTCAATAGATACTGATAAGCTTATGAAAACTGCAAATTTGTGAATAGTAAAGACGTTACAACAATGGATTAAATAAAAGATACAGTGGATCAGGGTCTTGTGCTCGTGGAGTCTTTCCTACGACTTCACACTTACGCACTGTTCCTGTATATTAAATTTATTCAAAATATCTAATGTTGTACAGTGTATTCTAGAGTGTTTTCAAGTTGCCGGAACTTTGGGGAAAAGAGTTGCTGAGCAGACTTCTCGAAAAAGCTTAATAAGACCAAATTGGAATATTGTATGGCAGCTCGCAATGTTCTATTTTTATTTTATTATCATTTTGTGTATATATTATTTTTAGCTGGTCTTTTTTCCAGACTTTAATTCTTGGATACCCCTTTGCCAATTAAAATTTGTCGATAAATACATTTTATATATTTTTTATGTTTTCTTTATAGATGGCAGCTGTACGTTCCCATCTACACTTGTGGACCAGTGGTACAGCAGTAATGGCGGATCTTTGACTTTTACATCAACAACATTTTCAAATTTCAAAATAGCCACATTTGGCTCGTATACATTTACTTGCGAACTCAGTAGTGGAACAAAATATGTCAGCAAGTAAGTAAACGAATTTAGATGACATGATTTCCAGACTTTTCAATATCTTCGATGGTAGCGGCCTTGAATGGCCTAAAATTGAAAAAAAAATGCAAGTAAAGAAAATGCAAGATTGAATAAACTTGTCGCAGCATATGAATTTCAAACCTAGTCATAATTACATACATTTTTGTTAGAAGACTTTTTTTAATTTCCTCAGAAAATGACTTGTTCATCCCAAGTTAACTCGGATCCAGACAAACCAAGTATATGGAGATCGATACATGTCATTTTTTTTTATAGAATTCTTTACCGTTGTAAAATGTTTGGGAAAAGATTAAATAATAATTTTGGTACTGCAAATGTCTGTGTCAAATTCTGAAACTTTTCCTAAACGTAAAAATCTGGGAAGAATCTCGCGTATACACCCATTAAACGTAGTCACTAGCGCTTGCACCAAAACTTGAAATAATTTTGCCAGCTGAAAACTGGTGACAGCAAAATATAACTATAAAATAAAAAACATGTTTATTTTAGTGTTACTGCACGTGACTTTTAATGTTGTCTGCGCTTTAAGATACCAGAAGGAATTCCTGAAAATCTGTTGTTTTTTTTCAAATAAACCTAATATATCTTCTGACCAGATTAATTAATGTAGCAGTTCAAAGTTCATTTGCAAAAGGCTAGCCTCTCCTTTTTAATAAAAAATAGAAATTTAAAATATATATAAAAAAATAATGAATAAAAAAGTTAGGAAAGAAATCATTTTTTTACTTAGTGTACTGTTCTGCTACAACAAATTACTGTTTTATGCTTGTATTAATATTTATAAAGCAGTTAACATTAGATGCTGTAAAATGTATACTATAACGATACACGAACTGTACTTTTAAAACCGTCCAGATAGAAGTGACTTACCCTTTTGCTGATTTGAATGACCATTAAAATGTTTTCCTGTCATTTTGGCAATTTTTTTATGTGTTTGTGTACACGCGAAGGTTTGTTTCCTTCTGAATCCTAAAAAGATAGCAGTTTAAAAACTGTAAAAATATCACACCATAATGTATTTTAATTGTGTTCAAATGTTGAAGAAGAAGGAATATTTCGACGTAACACGTAAGTAAAGTTCCAGCATCTAACCATGGCATAAATTATGTACACAACAGCGCTTTTTTTCATAGTAAGTCAAAGAAAAAAAAATTAAAAATTAAATCGAGATACTGGAATGTCTGTGTATCTGTACCTGCAATTGTTTTAATATTATCATGATCGAACCTTTAGTATTCCTGACTTCCATTTACTGAGTGCATATTCTACTTAAATTAATTTCAAAAATGGATACATATTTTTATAATAATGTCGTCGTGTGGTTATACGCAAAATCATTGTCTGCTCATATTTCCATCGCAAAGTGGAGTGAGATATGTCATCATACAGAAAATATTGCATGTACATGTAGCATGGTCAGTTAACGGTAGGTGCGCCGCTTAGTGTAAATAATAAACTGGTATCGGTAACCCCGGAAGTGACAATGGTCTTGAGGATAATAATTCAACCAGTCATGCAGTAATTTCCTCTAAAACAGCTCCACCTAGCGTTAATTGACATTGCTAGTACATGTATTACCGGACGATGACAACAGTTTTATTATGATTAAACGTCATAATTAAATAAAGGTTGAGGTAAACACTCACATAAGGCATATAACCGGGTTTATGAACTAGGAAAACAACACCTTCGGGCTGTTGTTTTTCAAAGAAATCATCCCAAATCGCATGTCAAATATAATCTAGACAATACCACTACAAAAGACACGAAGTATAATGATAAAAAGCAAGCTTACCCCTCCAAATCTAGTCTAGAGGGATATGTTATTTAATTATATTATAAGTAATTATTTATTTTTCAGGTCAGAAGTGTTCTATGTGTTTAACCTACCTCTTGTGGCATATATCTGTATGGACATGACAATGATATCCGGATACAAATATATATATTACCAACCTACAAGTAAGGCTAAGGCTATTTTAAGTGAAAAATATAAGAATATTAACATTTTCTTTGATGTTGTTACTTCTTTGCAAACGATTTGCCAAACATGACGTCATGACTGCAGAAATAAACACCATGACTTCTTTCCTATACATAATTGGAGAGATTCCAACCCTGAAAATGGATTATGTTTCATTACGACATAATCAAACTTAATAACATCTGGAAACATTCATATTTCATGCACAAATCACATTGTAAGCATATTCTTCATCTGCAATAAGTAACAGCCTTCTTCTAAAAGTGGGTCCAATGATAATTTTACCACCAAAAGTGCGATTTTCTTTTTTAACCAAAGTTTTGACTAGAAAACACTGACCGCCCTCCTCGGCCATGATTACTTTTGGATGAAAAGATGTATTCTGTTTGTGTTTGGATACTAGTATTTTCCAGCAAACATATCTTTGGTTGAGGAATACTGCCAGTTTTTCGGACGAAGAGCAGACTGAGTTGAAAAGTAAAATTCATGACATATGTAATTTTTTGCTACATAAAATAATATTTTGACGTCATCAATGAAATAACGCATCTGAAATTATAATTTAGAAGTTCAAACTTTTCAGCCTGTTTTGTGGGTTTATACAAGAAATATTTGACAAACTTAGGACTATTTAAGACTGTTACTAAACCTTCTCCTTTCTATTCGGGGGCCTGTGGGTGGCCAAGTGGTTAAGATTGCCGACTAATAACCTCAAGTCTACCACTGCTATCTTGGGTTCGAGTCTTGCTTTCTCTGCTAAATGTTTTAAGGTATCCAGACACTTACCAAGGGTCAGGGGTTTCATGGCTTCAGCTGCTTAGTTGTCCGGGCTGTCCTTCCCCAGTAAGTCTGGTAGTCATGATGTAGTTGAAAAATTGCTGAAAGTGACGATAAACCCCAACAACCATTCCCTATTCGGTTAGAATTGTTAAAGGTCAGATGCAGCGGTCTTGTAACAAACCAAATATCATCATTTCTTTGTGTTTTGTTTTTGCTATTAAGTAATATGAAAAAGATAGATTTTTAATCGGATATAAAATCGTAATTATTCATTTCTTAATTTTCCAGCACAACTTAAAGATGCCGACTACGCTAGAATGAAGATCTATTTAAATAACACAGTTACCATTTCTGCAGTCAGTGATATTTGCGAGTTGTCTGATTATTCTGCGCTTACCTACCACATGCTACTGAAAAACAGTAAGTGAACATAATTATAAAAATGACAATTAAAATCAGATGTGGATCTGTAGTTTTGTATCCTTAAATTTCAAAGGTCAAAATTAAAATTGAAACTACACATGTATGACTTTAGGATGATGATTTATTCTCAAAAGAGAGTTTAGATTATTCAGGGAACGGTAGGAAAATAATAATTATAATCGGATATGAATCTGTGGTTTTCTATCCTTAAATTTCAACGCTAAATTCACAACAAAGACAAATAAAATTGAAAATATACATGCACGGCTTTCAGACCGATGATTTATTCTTAAAAGAGAGTTTAGATTATTCAGGGAAAGGTAGCTCGCGCCAAAAGGCAATATGTCATCAACTTTTATTTAACTTCCCAGCCGGTACAGGACGTTGTAATGATGTCAGAACGTCAAGACGTATTGCCCGATGGGTTTTTAACTTTAGGCACTAGAGGGTTAAGCAGAGATGTCATCAAAACGAAATCTACCAGAAGACAACTAGAAATACGTCTCATTTACCTCAAAATGACAAGATTATGGCAAATGGACTGAATCCGAGTCGTTTTTTCACCGACATATTACCATTTCCTATACTCTACTTAACCCTCTAGTGCCCCGAGTAGCATATCTGCTACATAAGCTTTTATGGTGCTCATGGCCCTCAATACATCGAGAGGTCAGATATTTGGGTTTTGTCAGAAACTTTGTCAAGAACAAAATTCTCACATTGTACATTCTCCTTACAACCCACCAAAATATTTGAAATTCTGTGAGCTTCATTAATTTATAATACATCATTATTCTTATTATTTTTCGAAAACTTGTCTTTGATGTTTATGTTTGATTCTCTCTTGATAACGGTCCTGTCTGGTTGACTGGATAGATGGTTTGGTGAATTCGACAATCTTTTTGTTCTATTTTTCAGATACAATTTCTAGTCAGAAAATACAATGTCCAGATGCTTTGCTGGGACAGTTTTCATATACCTATGATACTGGAAGTGGAAATCTCTGTACCGGAAACACTTCGTTAGACGCGTGTTCGGATAATACTAAAATGACATTTGATTACACAAAATGCTCTGAAATACAGGCATATTCTGGTAAGTTTAGATGCCGTCTTGTTATTTTCCTTCGAAAAATTGAACAATATACATTCCAAAAATATAATTATGAGTCTGAAAGGGTTAATAAAACGCTTTTAAAGATAAATTTTATTAAATTTGGAAAACTAGAGGCTCATCTGAGCCTGTATCGCTCACCTGGTTCCAAACTGATCAATTCTAAGTCATTTCCAAGACTTTCAAGTGTACTCCCATAGAGTCCAGTGTTAAACAATGTTCCACGATGGTGGTTATTTTTGAATTCCAACTGTCATCAAAATTACAAAGGATCTTCCAATGAACATATATGTACATATATAGCTTCAACTGTCTTAGTAATAGTCATTTCCAAGAAGAAGATATTCAAGTGTATTTCTCAGGCGTAATCTCCAATGTTTAAATTTTTTAAAACGGTTGGTAGAGGACCATCTATTGAACAGTATGGACATGTTTAGTTTCAACTGTCGTAGTCATTTCCAAGAAGAAGTGTATTTCCCATATTCTTCAATGTTAAACTATGTTCCATTGTGGCGGCCATCTTGGAATTCGGATCAGCCTCAAAACAAGACCTTCCAATGAACATTATGAACATGTTAAATTTCAACAAGAAGATCTTCAAGTGTATTTCCCATAGGGTCCAATCTTAAACTGTCCAGCGGTGACAACCATCTTGGATTTTGGATTGGCACCACGAGCACAATTTTGGTATAGGACCTTCAATTGAACATTTATGTGCATGTTTTGCTTCATAGTAGTTTCCAAGAATAGCTTCATAGTAGTTTCCAAGAAGAAGATCTTTAAGTATATTTCCCAATCTGCAATCTTACATTATTTTTCCTGTATCAGTTGGACAGACCACAATAAAATAAACCTGGACATCCTGATTCGTTCAGTGCAAGTGTATTTGAGCGGTTGCAAAAATAAAATATCACTTGCGCTAGTAGAAAAGGAAAATAGTTCTAGCAATGTTGTCACACAAAGAGATTGTAAAAGGCAGATAAGAATTTTTATAATCCATTTTATTTTTCAGCTGGCGGAATAGTGAATTGTCTCTACTACTCAACCTCTGGCACAGCTACTCTTTTACATGTGTTCAACTTAGATTCAACAACAGATGAAAGTACATATTTCCGGTTCACATGCTATGTAAGGTTCATTTCTAATTGTGTTATTAATGTGTATGTTTGATGTTCAAATTCTGAAACAATTTTTAGTTACAAGTAACACATTCCTGTATTTCGTCTTTCCTTCTTTCTGATTGTTGTATTTTTCACTTCTAAGCAACCCGTATTTAAAGTACATGAACTGTAGGTAATAATTCACGAATAAAGACTAAAAAGATCTATTTTGATAATAGTAAATGACACATACCATGAATTTGGTGCAGTATTATTCCCCGGTGGTTGAATAGTATGTACAAATAGAACCTCACGACGACAGCTTAGGTTACTTCAGTTTTCATCTCTCTCTCTCTATATATATATATATTGTAAATTAAGATGTCTTGTTTCAGGTGACTAAAGTTGAAGAATTCTGATAAGTTAATATAAAGTTTAGGCCCACATATACCAAACGATCAACAAATGAAGAAATTAGGAAAAACCGAATGACATGAGTACAAAAAGAATTTCATATAAAAAGTAGTAATTAACACCTTCTCGCTCTGAAAGTTTGAAGGTATTTCTGCTCTATTTGGAATACTCTTTATGCTATTAATGCTAATTTTTATAATTTAATGTGGCTGTTATTGTATATGTCATACGTAGAGTTATTTCTTCAGGTTATCGAGACTATAAACGACATTGTCTATGCTACACAGTACCCACAGGACTGCCACTACGGACAAAATGCTACAAATGTAAACGCTACAGGAGCAAGCCTGGTTTTCACAGCATCTTCAACATGCGGTAAGTTGAATAAAAAGAAATTTATCATTATCATTGCAACATGCAGCTTTTTCTATATTATGATGAGAACTGACATAATTTCTTCCATTTTTTTTTTTTTTTTGGCATTTCTTCGTTTGCAACAGTGTCACATATGTTCCTTTCTTCCGATCAAGTTAAATATAAAAATATAAATATGAAAACAATAAAATCGAAACATGAACATAATTTCGATTATATGTTGTAATACTCGCTGTTTACCATAAAGTAATTTTAGCATCTTAAGCTGAAACGAACCTAATTAATTACACGTACGAGACATAACAGAATAATTAATTACAAGATAACAGGTATGGACAGTAAGCACATTCATAAAATAAAAGAAAAAAGACTAAAAACACACAAAAATCCCCCTCCGAAAACAACTCTGCCATTTTCGCTAGAGACTGCAAAAGAGACAACATTGAGTATTATAAAATGGCTTGCTACGTAACAGCGGCGCGATGAACGTCTTATGTGATCACCTCAAAATTTGTCTTATCTCTGGTCAAAGATAAAGCATAACACACGCAAAAATATGTACAGATTCAAGTTTCTTAAACGTTTACCATAAAAATAGTAAGTTTTTGAGAGTAGGATAAAAAAGATGTCAGTTAACTGCAATCCGTTTGGTAACGCGGTCTCTGTAATCTGTTTGTTTTACCTTCTACTTTAAGGAATCTGTGTTACGTTCACTAACAACTATTTCTTTTCACGTTTTAATTCTTTGGTGATACTAAGATATTGCATTAAGATGTTTCAGACCTAATCTTATATATTTTCTGTTTGGAAATAGTGCCAGAAGAGTCGACGGCATCAGCAAGTATCGGTATTATCATAGCCATTGTACTACTACTCCTCATCATTATACTTGTTGTCATCTTCGGTCTATGTTTTTACAAAAAGAAAAAAGAAAAAGAAAAAAGAAAGAAAGCTGAGGAGTTACGTGCTCTTGAAGAAAGTACTATCCGTGAAAAGATTGAAAATCCTGATCTAAGACCGGAAATGGACCTCGGACTTCCGGATGACTCTAAATACAATATTGATCGCCTGATGTATAGTGATGATAAAATGGTGACTCCATCTAACATTGAAATTGAACGAATGAGGTCTCAGGGATTTGAGGTAAAATATTTTGTCAACTATGAAGTTAATTGCAGCTCGTACAGTTGGTCTATTTCTATCACTCATTTAGATGGCTATTCCACTTCCGTTAACACTATTACTGCTTTAGTGTATTTTATACTTCAAAGTACACGTCAGTACAACGTACTTTCGTACGATATCTGACATGTAAAAATTTTCAACAAAATGTATGAGCCTGTCCAAAACATCTAGGGAGAAAATATTTTGTAAATGAAATTAGCTTAAAGCAAATAAAAATTACTGGAACTCAGATCTACGTCAGCCAAAAAGATGTTTGTTTTCTTCTTTTTTGTAAATAACATTTGATTATCTCAAAAATGTCATTACGTATAATAAATGTTTCCTCACACTGTAAAGGTACATATAAAAGTAGTCAAGATTTACGTATGTTAATGAATCTTTTATTCAATAAATTTCTACAGACTTTCTTGTAATCTTGCCAGCTAATAAGTTAGTGTTCTGTCTCAGAATATTTCAATGCTGAAAATTCCAGATATAGCCAGGGATAATCCCAATGTTAATTTGGCTAAATCTAATGACTGACGATTGTAGAAATTATATAACATATGTACACAAATTAACGCCAATAATTTCTATTCAACAACCGGTAGAAACGACAGAACTGAAACCTTCAGACTTATACTGTCAAATTTATTCAGAAAAGGAGTCATTCAGTTAGATATTTATCTATATTATAAAAAAAAAATGGCATATGTCCGGTTTTGACTTATGTATTCAAAATAAGGGTTATTTGCTTCCACAAATATTTTCTACTTCCATTTTTACATAATATGTGCTGCCGTCGTGACATAGAACATTTATGTGAGGTTTGTGGAGTTATATCTTGTTCAGGGGTTATAGCTGCATTTCGTTTAATTGCAATATAATAATCAAGAAAAAATCTCGTATTATGGTCATTAGATCGCAAAAAAAACATTATGCCTCAAACCTTTGGCGTTGTATCGCACTTTCGCAAACACTTTGCGTTATATTGCAGAATGCTTGAGTTATTTCGCAGAACCTCCCACTAACGTTGTTGTATTATGTCATGAAACTGAATGCTTTATTGTTACTCCTTTTATTTAAAATTTTGTTAAGAAAAGCATGACGTTAATCATTATGACTATTAAACAAAAATGTTCAACTGCTCTATTAGGACTGTTTATCACTTAAGCAGATAAATTACTTGAAAAATGTTTTTTATTGCCTGAACTTTTTGTTTGCATAAAACATTCAACTACAGCATAATTTAATCACTGATAATAAATCACTCTATTTTATGGAAAAACGAATTAAGTACTCTTAATAATAAGAGTACTTCCAGTAATAGTCAGTTCAGTACGACACTCAGTTTTGTTCTAAAAAATGAATTTACTGTCCAATTCCTCCAAAAGTGTGACAAGCATGGATGTCTAGTCAGATTTTTTTCTCTGAGATCAAATGAAATTGTCATTTCTAATCACATGTGATGAAAATCTTCAAATAGCGTAAAATGAATTACACAATGTAAACTTCTGAACGTACCCATTATACTGCATTTAAATACTATTTAGTGTTATCTACAATGTTTACAGGGTTTTGAGGACTTTGATGATGATTATTTAGACGAGTTCACCCGACAGAATATGGTATGTACTTCAGCATTAGATTATACGTTTTATGTTTTCGTTTTTGTTGTTATTTTTCTTGATAACAATAAACATTTATTATGCATCCTGTATGTACCTACAAATCACTGGGGATGAATTGTCATTAAGTTTATTTAATATTGCAATCAGGAACAAAACTTACTGAATGAATTTTATAATATCGGACAATTATGGTGTTGACATAGTTTTATCTATTGTTTATAGTCCTCTCACTGTAAATTACCAATAAAGGAAAATGTAAGGCAAATTTTAAAACATGAAAATTAGTTTTGAATCTGTGAGGCTTAAGGAAGTGTTTAACGTCCTACGCCGGTAACTGAATACCCTTGGTCGGACGGAAATCTGTGAGGCTTTATCTGTCTTGTTGATATACGAATACCACTTCTTGTCACAGAAGCTGAAAATGATATCAAAATGCGGTGTTTTAGGTAAAGTATTACTTTTTGCCTATATCCAACATATTTCGATTCGAGAGTTTCAGACCATTTTAAATACAAGCTTTTGTATATAGGACTAGAAGATTACCAGAGTTCAAGAAAATTTCAAAATTTATTTAATTAAATTATATTTTACTTAACATGAAAAAATGAAAATTTTACTTTCAAACATTTTAGAAATCCGTAAGTACATAATTGGTACTACATATGTAACATAACATAAATGTAATGTTTCCGACACTAATTAAATAATCAGCATTTAGAAAAAAGTCTGACATTTGGTATGTTCAAGCTTTTTCAATTGTAAGATTCAAGCATATATTATAATATCAAGTGAAAGGTGATCTATAGGCCATATAATTACAGGTACAAAATTATCTATAGGCTCTAATTTGTTTGTAAGTTCGGAAAAATTGTTTCAGTTCATAAAAACAAATCAGACTTCCTTTATTGAAACACATCGCCGACTAATCTTGGTGTCGTGTATTTAATACTTAGTTTATCTTTATGACGTTTGTTATGATATCAGATCGTTGTTTACATGAATTGGATGACGGTAAATTTATATACAGTATGAAATATTAAATTTTCCTTTGAAAGTCCATTGACTTTTGAATTATTTTTATATCATCAAGTGCAGATGTTTAAGGGGTCGGGTGTTAGGGTTTGTCGTCACTTTCAGCAATTTTTCAGATATATCGTGACTACCAGATTAAGTATGAAGAAAAGCTCGGGCAGCTAGCCAGCTGATCCGGTGAAACTCCGACTTTCGGTAAGTGTCTTCTACCTTAACACTTGAAGCGGGGCCGCGACAGCAGTGGTAGGCTTATATTTGTGAGTCAGCAACCTTAACCAGCTTTGCAGCCAGGCTCCTTAGATGTTAAATTTAAATATGTTCTCCATCATTTAAATCATTACACATTTCATTTAAAAGTCACACAAAAAGCACTAAAACCAAAGCAAAACCCAAGGCTCGTGATATAAAGTTTGGTTACAATATAAAAAATTTTGCTTTAAAAATGTCGCAAAACTAAATCAACGAAATATATATATTCATTACACTCTAGATGTACAGTGAAAATATAAGTTTGAGAAATTCATTGTACCATATTAAATGTATTAGATACATCCTAATTAAGGTACTTGTTTTTTCTGGTTTAATTTGGTTAAAAACAAACCCTTTTATCCCGCTGAATTTTGAAAAAAATATCAGTAAAATATGTGACGGTATTATCATAATCTTCAGATTATCTAATAACGGTATAAAAGACTTATTTATTTTGTTGTTTACTACTGCACACAGTATTTTTGTAAAAACAACTTTTGTAGATTGACGCCTCATTATTTCTGGACAAACGTCAGCGTCTTGACCCAATTGACGAATTTGAAGTTAATGAAAAAGACAATACAACTTTCATGAAACGGTTTAAAGAACTTGCACGTAATAGAATCAAACGAAAGAAAAAACGAGGTGGTAAATCAAAAGGAAAATCAAAGAAAAAAGGCAAAAAGGGCAAAGATGGTCAAGGAGTAAAGAAGAAAAAGCGACTCGTCCTTGACCTTGGAACTATTGATGCTGATGATTGGGAATCAGACGAGGATGGTGAAGAAGGTGAAGGTGATGACGATGGCAATGAAAATGTAAATATTCCAGGGCAAGTGGAATCACTGAGTGAACAGAAGCCACCTGTGGATACCATAGGACCATTATTGTCACAGAGAAATATATTAGCAGACAGGAAAGTTGAAAATGAGATTGAAGGAAAGAAAGGAAAGAAGAAGAAGAAAAAGAAGAAAAAGGTA
>JAOXYJ010288316.1:0-16063 GCA_028566555.1 Lithophaga nigra | reverse complement strand
TGTGATGGTGTTCATCAGTTAGTCTGTAAGGTTGGTTTATAGATCACTAAGCTGTCTTGAGATCTGTTGGTTTGTCTGTATGTGATGGTGTTCATCAGTTAGTCTGTAAGGTTGGTTTATAGATCACTAAGCTGTCTTGAGATCTGTTGGTTTGTCTCTATGTGATGGTATCCATCAGTTAGTCTGTAAGGTTGGTTTATAGATTTCTAAGCTGTCTGGAGATCTGTTGGTTTCTGTGTATGTAATGGTGTCCATCAGTTAATCTGTTAGGTTAGTTTGCAGATCACAAAGTTGTCTGATGATGTCCATTAGTCAGTCTGTTAGGCTGGTTTACAAATCCCGAAGTTATCTTCAGATCTAGTGTTTGGGTTGTGTATTATGGTTCAATCAGTCTGTTTGATTAGTTTACAGATCACAAAGTTGTGTTGAGATCTAGCGGTTGGTCTGTGTATGATGATTTCTATCAGTCTGTTAGGTTGGTTTACAAATATCGAAGTTGTCTTCAGATCTAGTGTCTGGATTCTGCATGATGGTTCAATCAGTTAGTTTGTTAGGTTGGTTTACAAATCACAAAGTTGTCTTGAGATCTAGTGGTTGGTCTGTGTATTATGATATCTATCAGTCTGTTAGGTTGGTTTACAAATAAGAAAATTGTCTTGACATCGTAATGTTGATCTATGTATGATGATATCCATCAATTAGGCTGTTAGGTTAGTTTGCAAATCATAACATTTTCTTTTTATCTAGTGGTAAGTCTGAGTGTGATGGTGTCCAGTTAGTCTATCAGATCACACTTTGTTATGGCTAAAGACAACTATTTAATATCAAAGAGCTAACTGTTCTTTGATATTATATAGTTGTCTGGTGGGATGTTACAGACCAATTTCACCGTTCGTTCTGCTTGAGGTACTGTTACTGGAATTACAGCTCTTGAATTTATTAAATTCATCAGAATGAATATTTTCCTGAACCTTTTTGTAAATCGCCCCCTCTGAGAGGGCGATTAACAAAATTCTGGACGTGGTAGAAGTGGATGGCAAGTTAGGCAAAAGTAAAATCCTCAAAATGAAAGACCGACAAGGACAAACGTTAGGGTGTGGGCTTGTACTGGACTGAACAAATGGAAGAAAGTTCTGGAAGGAGCGTTTGTGCGAAGCACCGGATTTAAACTGAGTAAAAAGTCCAAACATGAGTACTTCTATTACGATGTTGTGAGGAAGTGAAAAAAATTGGGTAAGGAGGGGTAGATTCCTGGATCTAAAGACGGATCCAGGAATCATAATTGGGGAAAAGTTCCGGACTGAGCACATCGCGGAGCGCAGCGAAGTGATTTGCATAGGGAGGAACTTTTTAACGGCTCAGGCGCAGTAAGGTCTTCACTAAATGTCGTCGAAGGCTGTCATAGTTGCTGTTTCTCATCGTAGTAAAAGTTCAGGCATTTGACAATCCCAGCAAATTCATTCTGGCTAATCTCATCATCCCCAAAAGCCTTGCTAAATCCTTTTTCGATCTGGGACTTGTAGGTCCGATACAAGCGCAATGTGCCTGTGTTTCTTCTTCTTTTTTCTGATACGTTTAGAGATCAGAGTTATGACCAAAAGCCCGATAGAGTTATGTGGGATGCATGCAATGACCCAAGTCCGTCAAAGCTATGCCGATGGTACCAGTTGAGCAAATAACGTTCAGAACGGAACAACTCAACAATACAACAGACACGATCTTATCCAGTCTGTTGTACTTTTTTTGATTGCCGGTTGTATTTGACTATTTCAGCATCCAACTCTTCTCCCGCGGATTCAACAATCCTATAGTTCTCCTTAGCAGAATCAGTCATTTATTTATGGACTTACAAGAGCATATCAAGGATTGGTACATTTTGAACGGACTATTGGGTCCTAAGATGAGTCCGGATCCTTCGTAGAATCTTTCTCCTCGTTTTAAGTACAGTCCATCGCCCTGCGTACGGTTTGAGATAGAGATCGTTACCACTAGGTTTGACCGTGCAAACACACCTACCCCTATTCAGAGAGTCCAGATCACTGCTGCTCCACCAAGTCCGCTCAATGAAACAACACACCGGGCAGGTAGATGTCGCGACGGGATTAGCTCTCATCGCCAATCCAGCTAACATAGGTAAGAATACACCTTCATTCTGCATATTCTCCTTCAACGGTTTAGAGCTCATTTCCAGATTCATACCACCTTTATCTTTCTGTAGGAGTGAGTAACATCGTGTGTTCTCCCGACAGGTTTGCGTGGGACAAACGAATGGTGATTAGACAACCAATCTTAGCTGCTCGTTGTAGTATATTGACCTGATCTTTCGTCAAGTTCAAACCATACTGTTGCTAACTCATTTATTTAAACCTCGCGAAGATGAAAGCGTATGGTGAGATGTTCTCCTCTGAGATCGATGGGATTTCCGTCTTGATCGTCTTGATAAGCTTCCGGCTAATCGTACTCAGCGTTACGGGTAAGTACATCAAGTTCTTGGGGATCTGACCGATCGTCACGTTTGGAAAGAAGCTATAGATGATAGGTTGCTGCAAACCGTTCACTTAACCCCCGCTGATGACGTCACTGTTGACCAGAATGCTATTGATACTGATGATGTTCACGATGTGTTCAACCATAGCGTAACAATTCGTATCTCTGTCGAATGTGTACTTTCTCCGCTCTTACTCTTAGCACCGTGCTAAGACTTGTTTACTTCAATGTCTACTTGATAGTCTTTGGCTAAGGTTACGTAGCTCTCAACGTAGAGCGATTGGCATCGATGATGATCTTAGCTTTGTGGTTGTTGAGTCGCAGTTGCCGCTCGATCTCGTTGTTAATGTCTTTGATGCCAGACGATACCGGTGCTCAGCTGGATAGTAAACCAATAAGCATCCTCGTCGGGGGAGTAGTGAAGGGTGCTATTTCCCGCGTGGATGTTGGGGATGGAGTAGAAAGTCACCAGGTTGACCAAAACCATTTCATAGCTTTTTCGATCGTTCAGCTGAAGGAGTGGATTGAACCGCGTAAGGATCCGACTGCCCTTGTTTAGGGTCTATATTGTTCGCGATTTTGTTGTAGCAAGGAGGTATTCATTTATTTAGACTAGAATACGACGTTCATCCTGCGACCGTCAGATTCAACTAGAATTCTCTCGGAAATGACCAGGGCGAACGCTTCGGTGTTGGCAATTACGTTGCGTTCGGCCCGGATTTGAATGTCCACGGTCGATTCCTTCAAACGTTCAGACTGATGACTCACATCGATGACAAACAGTGGGTACAAGTCAATAAAATCGGGAAGGTTGAAGTTGCAGTTACTGACGAGACGATCCATGTTGAAAAAGTTTTTCCGGAACTCTGACGCATTCTTGTACTCTTTAGCAGCCTTGTTTTTGGTGAAGGCGGCAATGAAGTCCACGGCCGGGTTCCGTTCCGTGTAATGTAGATGTTTTGCAACCGGCAGAGGTCAGACTCGGCTGCATTGTGGGTCTGATCGTTACTTTTGTCGCTTTGGAAAGCGACGATGATCCATCTTGGCTTCTCCCGACCACTCTTAGCAGCTAAATGCTAGGTAAATTGTGAACTCTTGGAAACTGCTATCGATTCGCATTGTCTCATAAGGGAACCACTATCGATTTTTGTCTTGCTTTCGATCGTTTTGTACATCGTCAGTTTGTTCGCGTCAGAAGAAACGACGTTAGGTACGAACCAAGAGAGTTTGCTCAAGACGACTTTTTCCACATCGTTGACCGCTACTGCTCTCAGCACTCCACTGGCGTTTGAATCACGCACGAGTGACAGTTCGTGCTTGAACCCGTACACGATCTTGTCGTAATCATCTATAAAGCCAAAGATGTGTTTCAACGGAATGATAAACGAGAACGATCCCTTGTTTGCCGGTTTGGTGATGATGTACCCATAGCGAGTTACAAAACCGTTTTTACCAGCTTCGGCGTTGATTGAGTCCTTGTCCTTTGCTAAAATCGTCCGAATAGGTTAGGAGACCCAACATGGCGGTGGCCACACCTTGAGCGTTGATGTGTTCGATCAGTTTTCCGAAAAGTCTGTAACGGACTGTTATGAACAAGTGCATAATTCCGTTGTGAACGAGCAACTCAAGATCTCCATCTGCATAATTAAGCCGTCCCGTCGTTCTTCTGAAGTCGTCCTTCGACAAAGAGATAACTCTTGGCAGGGTGAACGAATAAGTCCTGCGTTTCGATGTTGATGCGGATCTCAGAACTGGGGTTGTTGAGCTGAACTTCAGCTTGAGGTTCGTATTCGTGAATCTAGTACTCCTGAAGACTTTCGTCGACGATCAATCCTTCGGAGATTCAAAGTATTTCTGACATCATGTATTTATTCATATAGGTTGACGGAGTCGTAGATCGTTTTGATTCCACCATCCGAGATGATGTTATTCAATCTAGCTTGCTGATGGGGAGTCTTCTTCGCGGATGTTCGGCTGTGTTGTACGACGGGTCGGGTCTTCTTCTTGGTTAATTTTTGAACGATATGATCGACAGCTTTTGTGGCTCCCTTTTGGACACCTTTTAGGGCTGCATTGGTGACCGCATTCACGACTTTACTTCCCAACGTTTTCGCAGCAAAAGACGTGAATACACGTCCGAGTAACTTCGTAGCAGTGTCAAACAGTCCGCCACCGCCCACTGTATATATATCCGGTGATAACCGTGTTTCTTTTCTTGTTATTTTATTTAAGGATGTTACGATGAGCTTGCTTGTATTCTTCATGATCTATGTGTCTATCTCTCTTCAACGCATCGAGGATAGATAGGAGGTTTCATTTCGCATACCGTTGTTCCCGGATCTATAGGAGGTTGCACAAAGTTCCAACCGGTCTAACAGTTGGCCGAAATCGTTTGGATTGAACACCGTTCTTAGCCCTTTGTCGTGCTCATCTTGCTTGTAGATATGAGACAGATCTCTTTCCACTTGTTGCTTCTGTTCGCTTGAGGGGTTCTGGAAAGGACAGATTTATCTTAGCAGGTGGCACCCGAGGCTTTCAGTATGTCGTCGTAGTTGAACAAGGCTTCGGGTTCATACATTTCAGGTTGTTTCTTGACCATGAGTTCCACACAATCCCGGAGTACCTTTGTATCGCACTGTATCCACGAAGATGTCGTCTCCATCGTAGGTGCGCTTCCAATCAGAATTTAGTTGTCTTCCGATCGCAAACCAAAAATGTGGTCCGGCTGAGGGGGGGGGCGTCATACTGAACTGAAGGTATTTAATCTTCCGGGGTCCGAGACCAATCATATCGACAGGTTGCTAGATCGGTAATATATTTAAAAATTCTGGTGTGGTAACGCTGGCTAGGTAGGCGCAGGTTGTAGAACGGCTGGAATGTTTTCGATCGTCTTGCCGATCTTCTCTTGTACTTCGACCACGGGTTTGTTGAGATGGTCGAGCGTTTTTTCTCGGTTTTGTAGGTTTTGATGAACTTCCCCTTTTGAATATGCCTTGGAGTTCGGTATTTTGCTATTACGTTATTTGAAGAACTTGGTGAGATCGCGACTTGTCAGGCGATCTTACATGTTATTTTCTCGAATGTTGTGCTTGACCTCGTGTAACTCTTTGGCGAGCGCTTCATGCTGCTTAGGATCGGTAATCTTAATGAATGTCATTTTATTTATAGCGTTTGACCAAACGTCTTTAAGCGTTTGATCGAATGCCCTGAGCGTTTTGCTAAACGCCTGTAAGCGTTTTACTAAACGCCCTTACGTTTACTAAACGTTTGAAAGAACGCCCTAAGCGTTTTACCCTAGTAATTTTTGTCAGTGTGGGGGAGTTGCAAACCGAACATCTGTTTCGACATCTTCAGATGCCTGAGACACAAATCTTTGTTCGGTTGACACGGGTGGATGCATTGGGTTCTTTTGACTACATTGAGGTTGTCGTTCACGTCTTCTCTCTCCATGCCGACCAACGTTGTACGTATCAAAATCCACACTGTATCGATTAATGGGATCGTATATCTCGATATGGCACTTATTGCAAATAATTGTTCAATTATTGTCTACATATATTGTCTCATGTCTATATTCGCACTCGCAAACGTCCAGTCGTTTGAGTTTCTCTTCAAGAAGTCTCGCGTTATGCATATAAAGCAAAGTTCGTTCCACTTTTCAATCTTTATCATACACCTACATGCTCCGGTGGACATCCTCTCTGCATTGATCGAGGTAGTGTTCTACGGAGCACTTCTCACATCTATCTTCCCAACGCGACCATCTACCCGACCTGAAAAGTAGATGTAGGAGATAGTCTTTGTCATTCGTGATAGTGACAAGTCTCTTCTCATTCTGCACGATCTGATTCATCAGAATAATGTATCTATTGTAAGAATTCATTATCTATATTAGACTCTGTAGATCTCGTCTAGTTTATATCGGTATTTACCACTCACTTGACTACTCGTCAGGTCGATCGTCACAAATCCGTAAGGTCCAGACCACCATCGTTGGCACAAGATGTTGAATTGTTCCTTGGTTAGATAATCGCAGTGATCGAAATGGATGTTGTCGAGATTTTGTTGGAAGAGACAGATAAAGTTGGGTCTTCTCTAATCGACTGTCTAGGCAGTTTGAAATAGTTTTGACACAGGTAGAAGCAGTCGACGTTGTTGTGTCGTCCTCTGAAGTAATAGTCTTCGCACTTGTTCTGTTTGCTCAGCACCAAGCCGTCAAAGACCATCAGATTGTTACGGGTTTCGTCGAGGTCACGATGATCCGGAACATCGCTTCCTTCCTTCTGGAAGGACGCATCGATATCGCTATGTTGGGGTGGTGGGGGTAGTGCATCGACAGTGTCTGGTAACGGGTTAGAACACGTGTTCTTGACAGAGAGGAGTTCGCGCATGTCTTCTTTTGAGAATCCCGTCCGCAAGGCCTTGAGCAGCAGTTGGTAGATGGTTGATGAACATATTTTCCAAAGACGTATAACCGATCGTAATCCAACCATCCCGACTGAAGAAAAGGTTGTTCAACAACGTCGTCTTACCGCAGTCTGACCTCTGATCAATCTCTGTGGAAGGCGAGAGTGATTGTTCCTGTTTACAGTAGTTTCGTTGTATGGAAGGTTTTCAACGTCCATTTATTTAAATAAAATAATGGTCTACTGTGTGAAATGTCGGATGAAAACAGACGCGATGAACTTACCCAAGACCATGACCAGAAATGGAAGGCGACACAACACGAAAACGTGCACCGTGTGCGGTTCGAAGAAGTGTCAGTTTGTCGCTAGCACAGGTGCCGGTCTCATGAACAAGCTGATCAATCCAAGCCTGTAGACATGCATCTGCCAGGGCACAACTTCACCGGACCGAGGTCCAAACTCCATAAGAGATTGAACGCCGATGGTACACCCAAATCCTGGTCGAAACCCATAAACCGAGTCGATCAAGCACCTTATTAATACGATCTCTGCTATGTCAAATACACGGATCCAACCACATGCAACTCCTGTGACAAAGCCACGCTGACATTCCCCGCCATCGGTTTGGACTGGGTCTTAAAAAATGTTCGTTGGCTGAAGAGTTGCACAAACCTGTTCGTCGTAAGTTTCAGAGACGACGCGTAATCGTTGGAGGAATGGATGAGACATAGGCTGCAGATCTCGTTGACATGGGTGCCTTCTCTCGTGACAACAAGGGATACAAGTTCATGCTGAGCATCATCGATACTTTTTCCAAGTACGACTGGTTATTACCGCTCAAGGACGGAAGAGTGCGACAATCAGAGATGCATTTCAGACAGTGTTCAAGTCCCATGTCCCCAAGAAACTGTGGACGGATATAGGAACAAAGTTCTATAACAAGGAGGTTAAGCAACTGCTCCAAAAGCATGGCGTCGAGCTCTAACGAGAACAATGAGGAATCGAGCGTCGTCGAACGCTAGAACCGAACCATGAAGGAGAAGATGTTCAAGTTCTTCTCATCCAACTCGCACGTATATGGACGTCTTGGACGATCTCGTTCACCAATACAATACTACAAAGCACAGATCCATCAAGATGACCACAACTGCAGCAAGTCGGAAGGAACATGAGGCTAAAGTGTTCTTGAACCTGTACAGCGACCTACCATCCGTGCATGCTCATCGTTTTCGCGTTGGCGACAAGGTTCGAATCACCAAGAAGAAGAGCACGTTCGAGAAGGGGTACACACCCCGATGGACAGAAGAGATGTTCACTCAACAGTTGAACACTCAACCAGCAACCTATCGTCTCAAGGACTTCAATGGTGAGGAGATAGGGGACCTTCTACGAGCTCGAACTCCAGAAGATGGATCAAGACGTCTACCGCATCGAAAAAGTATTGCGAAGATGCATCAGGAATGGTGTGAAAGAGGTGTATGTCAAATGAAAAGGCTATCTTGCAACCTTTAACTCGTGGGTAAAACAATCCGACCTACAGTAAGCCCCATCAGCAAGCTTTCTGGTCTTGTTCGTCAAGACCAGAAACGTTGTGAGAGATCAACCCCGGTTTTCAAGCGCTGCCTTGATTGAGTCAGTCAACCGATCATGTTTGATCACACTGTTACTAGGTCGAGGACTCGGAACTCTTGATGGGTGTTTCAGGTTAACAAAGTTCTTCATGTTATTTATCCTATCCTGGTTGTTGAACATCTGCTTCTCAAGTGTTTCAGTTTTTCGCATACCATCCTTCAGTGACTAGCTCATTTGCTTGTTTCCTCTCTGGAAGATTACGAATTGCATGATCCTGCATATCTAGGTCAACGTTCATCTTACCCACGTTAGTGAAAACGCATTCCTTCTTACCCACTTTGTCTCGCACATCTTTCTCGAGGTCTTTGATCGAGTCATCATATTTTCTCTCGATGCGCTTCAACTTAATCGTAATGTGATTAATCTTCGTTTGTAACGCTACGATGTCATCCAAGCTGTTTTTGAATTGTTGATTGACCCACCGCTTTGTTACAGCATCCGAGCTGTTCTTGAGATGTTATAAGTTGATGATACGATAGTTGTTCATGTTGAGGTCTGGAAACATGTGCCACAGCGGCATACGTTTTCTCGTGGACGATCCAATCTTGTGTACTATCTTGTTTATTTATAGACGTACAGTGAGAACCCTACTTCATCAAACGCTCGGCCTTTCGCCAGCAATTTCAGCATGTACAAACAAAAGTGTCCGCACTCCATCGTACCAAACCGTAACAGTCGAAGTATACCTTCACCGATCCTTTCTTGTGCCAACAATTCCAGCGCGTTCCGGGTCCTAGTCGACCGTCATAATTCAAGATACAACATTCGACCCGTCCCGGTTTGCTCGGTAAAGTATCTCGCATGAACACACCCCTAAAATTTGGGATCTTAAACTCCTTCACCGTCCTCTCGGGTTCTATGTTTGATAAGGGTTTGTGCGGTAGAACTATACTGTGTACTAGTATGTTGCTCATTTATTTAGATCCGATAGTGACCAGGTGCCAACGTGTGAACACCATCTAGCATGATGCGACGCTTGTCACCTTTGGCTGAATGATCTCCTCTGTGAAGATGTTGTGGTGGTGGCTTCGGCTGATGTTAATCGGTTTATGGATCTCCTGTTGCGTTTTCAGGCAGGTCTTGTATTCGTCAAATGTGATGTTATTCTTGACTCCCTTTGCCCTATTGATCACTTGTTCGTCTACCTTGTATATATGCATACATTTTAGCTCGGAAACCTACGAACTCAGTCATTACTTTGCCACCACACTCATTCTTGAACATCTCAATGATCTTCTTGTTCATACCGGTTGCGATTCCAGATGGATGCTCATTCGGATAGTTTGAGGTGTCGAACTTAGCCTGGACGTGTGGTGCAATGTCATGTAAAAATCTTCGGTCTGGATCTCATAGGCTGTCGGTATCTGTTAACAACAGCTTGGCGTTATTGCCGTAGAAATCATACATCAAGGTCTTTGAGAGATCCAAGATGCAGCTTCCCAGGTAGATCGGCTTGTCGATTTCAGCTTAGTCTTCTTCATGTGGATCGCCACCAGGTTGTCGTTGAACACAAACCGGCGATCGAAGTTGAACTTAGCGACGAGCTTCAGAACCTGTTTTTCGGTGATGACGAGTTTGTGTACCCTGTTGATCTCCACGTTCGTTCTCAGGGGCTGGTGGATAGTCATTGTGAGCGTTATGTAGTTTCCGACGGTATCCAAGATTGACTTCCACCGTGTACTTATACTTGTTATCGTCAGGGGAGTTCAAAATGTCCTCTGTCTCCTCTGGTTCTATCCATTCAAAGTCTCCCGTCGGTAAGGGCTGTGGCATAGCCCACCCATAGAGATTGTTAGTATCCAAATAAGTCAAGTACTTGGTTGGTTGCGTACTACCAAAGTCGCTCATGTTTGGCTTGTTAGTCTTAACATGTCGATGGAAAATCATGGCTTGTAGTTTGCCATACGCACATCCCTGAAGATTTCAAAGATATCCGGCAGTAAAGACATGTCTGATGCTAGATAGAGGTTGTGATAGGCGCGAAGAGTGTTACATCCAATGGTCTTCAACACGTTCTGAGCATGAGCGTAGTTTTCATCACTAACATTCTTACCTTTGAGTCGGCTGTAGAAGTCGTCTTTCAACGGAAGCTAACTAAACTGCAATCTCTTTTGACCGTCCACATAATCATTAGATACACACCCTTTCGTATGAGCAACTCATAGTGTTTACCGAATGCCTTTGAAGCCGTCTTGAACTAATCTTTTGTCAGGTTCTTTGCCAAGGTGTCTAGTGAGCTCGACATGAACCGAAACGAATTGATTAATCCATCTCCAAGTCTACTATCTTCTTCGAGAGGCTGATATTCTTCTCATCGGTGTTTGGTGTGCAGTTAAGCTTTCTGTCATCAAACTCCAGTTCCTTTACAAACAGATGTGCATCATTCCCACTCAAATTGTAAAAATTCGATGGGTACAAATCTCGACAGTTGATACTCCAAGCTACATTCGTTGTGGGCAGCGGCGCGATACTTCCCTGTGAGGTGATCGTGATCGCGAAACTTGTCCTTCCCCAGTGGTTTACCGCAAATGTGACAGTGTACGCTCGTGTCGAAACGTTCCTTGTCTTCGTCCGTCATCTCCAAGGTTTTCTTGTTACGGTAAATCCTTTTGATTCATTCCATTTCAAGCTCCATGCATTTATCAAATTCCTTATCCGCATCATCCCCTTGGTATAGAACTGATTGTCCGTAGTCTATGTGTACGTACTTGATATAGTAGCAGAAGCCTGATGGTGTGTGTTGCTGTTATTACTTCGTGTATGCCTTGGATGGATCGGATTGGCATGTGCCAATTTTTTCCACGAAACATTCGAAGTCCGCGTAGATGATGAACGAAACCCTCATCGAGCGATTGTAAGTGCTAAAGCTTACGAAGGTTCCTTCTTCTGGTAACTCGATCTTGATTGGTTTCTTTTGACCACAATACTCGAGGTGCTCATCCAGGATGTCTTGCCTGGTGAAGTGACTCAGACATCTGCGACAAAAAAAGAGTTCATGACGTCTGACGATACTCGTGAGCCAAAGAGTCGTGACAAGCTCTTTACCCAACAGTAATGCTGCGTTTCGGTGTTTGCTAGGGACGTGAGGTCTACATGCTTTGTACCTGTGTTGGTTGATATCCTTATGGGATACTATTCTAATTTACCCTCATCGCTACCATCATTCCCGAACACGCTGAAGTGGATGTCCTCGTTGAGTTTCTCAAATTTGTCTATGGCCTTGGGTGAGACTTTAAACTCAGTACCGTCAAAGTTTAGCTCACCTACCCACTGTTCACACTACTTCACCCGGTTAGGGTGGTGCTTGTCAATAACTCATGATGTAATACTGAAAACATCGTTGATCATTGTTCTTCCCTTCTTTTTTGAGAATTTTTGTGAGAGTGGAATGTATGAACCCCCTGCTAGCTGTTTGAACTTGAAGAGATAAATATCTAGTACTCCATACACTCGAGCTGGAAGTTTGCAAAGTTCTCTTTAACCTTCTCTTCCATGAACGCTATCTCCAACTCTAAGTCTGTCGACTCCGTGATATAGACTTAGATCTAAAGAATTGGTAGGCGTATTTAATATCTCTTGGATTCGATCTCACCATCCCCACATGAGCACGAGTTGAATTTTCACCCCTTTCATCTCCTTCAATGCCTCTGCTATCTTTCCTTGGATGGTGCCACGACTCACTTTGAAAAACGTGTCAACGTCATGAGTCTTTAGAGGACGGATCTCTACTGTACCAAATACACCATTCAACGCACTATGCTTGTGCTTTACTTCGATCTCGTCTTCGATAGTAGCCTTCTCGATGTTCTTCTCCAACAATTCCTTCAAGTCATCTCTCTTCAACTTGAAATAATTGGTGATACCCCGTCTCTTCGCGAGTGTCTTAAGCTGCTTATTGTTGAAAACCTCCTTGCGTTCGAACCTTCGGTCGGTATTCTCTTCGATGAACTTCACCAACTTGTCCTTAGCCATTTTGCTGTATCCCTTCAGACCTTCTTCCTCTCCGATTCGTCGAAGTTCTTAAATGTTCGCAGTCACTTGGAACTTAATCCCAATCACAACATCCTCATCATTGTCATCCTCATCCGTTGTTTTCTTACCATGTCTCATACAAAGACCGTTCTTTATCGGTTTGCTCTTGCAAAACTCACATTTCTTCCTCTTTAGAGATGCACCATACTTTTGGACTTCGCTCTCAACTGATTCTCAGATATCCTACTCCTTTGTTCCACAGCACAGTTCTGACAATGGGTCGATACTCATCCGATGGTACTACTGACGGATTAGTACAACTTCTATCATCTACAGCTTCTGGTGAGCTCTCAGCGTCTGCATTTACTTCATTTTTCTCTTCATCCAATCTCCGCTAATTGGCTAGGAAAACTAGCTTGCAACGATCCATATTGCTACAACCTTTATTAAACCCATCTTGTTTCCAGAGGCCATTGTTTCATTTATACTCACCTCGCAACTATTTTTCAATTTTGGAATGGATGCCATCTTGGATTTCAGATTGACACCAGAAACACAAACTTGGAAAAGGACTATCCAGTGATCATTCATGTTCATTTTTGGTTCAGCTGTGTCAATGGTTTCCAAGAAGAAGATCTTTTACGTGCATTTTCCATTGGGTCCAATGTTAAAATTATATCCCGCAATTGCAGCCATCTTGGGTTTCAGATTTGCCTCCAAAACAAAATCTTGGTAAAGGACTATCCAATTATCATTCATATAGAGTTTCAGTTAAACTGTCTAAGTGGTTTCCAAGAAGAAGATCTTTATGTGTATTTCTCAGAAGGGGTAATGTCAAATTATGTCCTGCGATGGTGGCCATCTTGGATTTCAGATCGGCACCAAAACCACATGCTCGGTAAAGCTAGGTCCAATGACCATTCACGCACAGTTTCAGTTCAAGTGCCATAGCCGTTTCCAAGAAAACGATCTTTAAAGTCATTACCTACGGAGTCCAATTTTAAACTATGTCTTGCGGTGGCGGCCATCTTAGAATTCCAATCGGTATCAAAAACAGTTTTGGTAAAGGATCTTCCAATAAACATTTATGGATATGCTTAGCTTCAATAGTCATTGTCGTTTCTCAGAACATCTTCGAGTGTATTTCCCCTACGGTCCAATGTTAAACTTTGACTTGCGGTGGTGGCAATCTTGAATTTCCAGCTGGCACCAAAAACACAAACTTGGTAGAATTCCACCCAACGATCATTCACACCATCGGTAGAGTAGTTTGTGACAAAAAGATCTTTGAAATTTCCACCAATCAGAACACATTATTGTCTCTGGCAGCCATGTTGAATTTCCGATCGGCACCAAAAACACAAACATTGTACAGGGCCACCTAATGCACATTCCTGCCAAGTTTGGTTCCATTTAGCTCAGTGGTTTCTGAGGACCAGGTGAGCTAAGAATGAAGGAAATCACAAAACTTTAACGTAAATTTAACAAAGTCAATTAACAATGGAAATAAGGTCAATGTCTGGTTACGTGTTGAGCTGACACGTACATCTCGTGATGAGTCTGTGGACTAACTATGATTGCTCCATGATGTATGGTTACTGAATGAAAGCACCGATGGTCCTAATGTTCAGATTTGCTTGTTTTGTTTTGAAGGTTGTTAAATTGAGAATCATGCAAGTTCAATGTAAGAACTGAAGGTAGTCGTGTCCAGAATCAACCTTAAATTAATTTCCTGTTATAATTTAAGTTGCTTCACTTTGTCCATTTGTAATCAAAATCTTCAAAAATACATGTATAAAAGGCAAATAACACAAATCAATACACATGAATATAATTCTGCAGAAATCTGTTAACTGTGACTGACAGCAGCTAAATATCAGTAATATCTTGTTTCATAGTAGAAGTAAGCAAGAAGAGAAGGGAAATTGAGAAATTTGTGGAGTTTTCCATCTCACATGGTGAAGTTTGAAGATAGTAAATACATGTACAGGAACTACTTTTAATAGCCAAATCAAATTGTTCCCATTGTCATGATTGTACAGATTTTGGCAAATCTGAACAAAAATATTACAATTTTCAACAAGTGCTTTCTACTTGAATATTAAATAGCAAGCAGTAACTCAACGCTAGAAATTAAGCCTAAAATATAAGTGTTGTATATGTACACAATGTGGTTTATGATAGTTATGTAATTCAAATGTATACTTTCTTGCAAAATATACTGTCATTTTCTGTCGTTACTTTTACTTTGACATTCTGAAATACTTTGTAATACTGTGGTAATCATGGTAATAATAAATAATCAGCTAAAAATTCTATAAAATATAAAATATATCACACCACTCTACCTCTGATGCAATGGAAGATCCCTTTTCCCATCCTAGTCTATAGCCTTCTTCATATCCAGATTGTTGACCTGCTTCATATCCAGCCTCAAAACCTTCAGTCTGACACCTGATGTATAAAGAGATACTGTAATCATATCATTACATCTGAATACTTTCTGAAGTATAATTCAGCACTTTTCTATCCAAAGCCTCCCTGAAGTCTGTACTTACTCGTAAAGTTACATAGGTCTATCAATTTTAACTGTGTGAATAAAAGTTGATATCAAGAACCTGGAAAAATTTCAACCAGTTAATTTATAAGCAGTACTGGAGATACTGATATTAAGTGGAACAGGTATGATCCAACTGAAGTATTTTAATCTTGTCATTTCCTTAGGGACTGTTCCAAACCATGATCATGTCTCTCACAGATTTTTTGTTGTTTCATGTGGCAGAATATGGCATCAGTGAAACTATGCATTATATTCTAAGAACCCATCACTAACCAATTGTTAAATAATATTTCTTTTTAATCTAATATAATAAACTGTATTACAATAATTTCTTTTCATCAGTATCTAACTGTTCCACCTTTTCCAAGCAACATTCTGGTAAAGTAATCCTAGAAAGCAGACTTGTGATTACCTGGGTAGTTTTGCATGTAAAATTGGTTTCTACTCCTGAATATCATTCTGATAATTAGTCCTCCAGGTGACAATAATTTATCAGTGCCAATTAATGTACCCACTTTTTAATGTTGGTGTAGCTGTTTAAGTATTACTACTCAACCTGTATAACAATTTTGTACAAAGATTTTCAGATTGCTACATTGAATTAGATATGACTATATAAAAGAATAAAAAAAACAATCAGCAAACTTTTTTTTATTTATGCTTAGTATTGTTTTACTGTTTTTTTGCTATATTTATACCAGTCTTGTAATTTAAAGATCGCTGTTGAATTGCATAATTGTATAGTAAAATTTCAGTCGCTCAAACACCCAAAAAACCATTGAAAAGGGGTGTTCTAATTATTGAAGTTCTATGGCATTTAGATCCGATTGATAGGACTGAAAAAGTGTTCAAATTATCCATGGTGTTCGAGCCATTCAAGTTCAAGTGACAAGTGTACCAAAGTTCTATAGTTGTTGGTTTGGTAAAAAATATAGGTAACAGCCACACTTACACAAAGTTAGAAAACTTTTTGAGTATTTACTCCTAAACAAACAAAAATCATAAT
>JAOXYJ010287213.1:0-16073 GCA_028566555.1 Lithophaga nigra | reverse complement strand
CGTCAAACAGGAAGTGGACATGCGACAGATTGGAAACTGCGTTACACGATACAGTTCCCCATACTGATGCTTTGTGCGAAATATCAGGAAGCTGGTCTGAGTGGTTCCTCAGAAAAGTGCGACAGAAATTATTTGCCGATGCCGACGCCAGACGACGACGCATAGTGATCCCTATATGTCGCCTCTGCGTAACGCAGGCGACACAATAATCAGTAATGATACATACCTAACACCCAAACATAATAGCTTTCCCCAAGCTGTAAATCAAGAGCCTGAACAGTATAGAAGGTATTCTGATTGATATTAGTGACAGGAAATACATTAAATAGTGCCTGTTTTTCTTCCTCTGTTGCCTTTCCACCATCAATCTACAAAAATATTTAACTTTGGTAACCTTTTGTGATTTATGGTGGATTTTCTGTATCATGTTACAAGTATTATTTTGAGCTGATGAGGAGTATTGCAAATCTCCTACCCGAGTTGCTTCTAAATCTCCTGTTATATTGTCTCATCATACAATACCTACTGTTCCTGTTTAAACAACTTTATAGGAGAACTTTGATAGATTTATCTGGTCAAGTTGAGAAGAAAAAATCATGTAGTTCCCACTGAAATGCACTGTTACAACTTACTTCATGTTTTTTATTTTGTATTGCATACAATTGTAAGTAATTATGTCAATCATTCACTGATCTGGAAAAAAAAAATGGAAAAATACCCAACAAATTGTGATTTTTATCCCATTTTGACTGTTCCTTAGTATATTTTTTACTTACAAGCAAAGTACAAATTTTTAAATTTAATTCCATGTTGCACAAAAAAATCAAAGTTAAATAAATTTCAGTTTCACATGTATTGGATATCTGACATAAGAATGTTCTTGGCATTTCAGGAATTTCAGTTACAACTGATCTAACTTTCAATATATCGGATCAAAATTACAAACCAGTCTGTATTGTGTCTGAAACAGCTCTCCTAAATACCAGAAAAGTTGAACTGAAGGACATAATGGAAATACATAAATCAAATATCTACAAATTAATTCAACAGAAGAAGTAATGCTATTTCAATGATAGATATATGAAATATAAAAGTTTTTTCAACTTGACTAGGTAAATCTATTAAACTTCCTCTTATAGAAATGTGTATACATGAGACATTATCAGTTTAAACTCCTAGGAGATACAGTAGCAAAAATACCACTCCAAATAATACTTGTTAAATGACTTAAGAAATCTGCCGTAACAGTGTATATCTCTTAATAAGTTTTGTTCTATTTTTTGTTACCAGAACTGTTTATATCTTTATTTTTCTGATAATCAGAATCAGGAATTTACATTACATTTTAAAGAAATCAAAACCTGTGTTTATATCACATTCAATAAAATAATTCAAAAGACAGACAGAAAGAGAGAAAGAGAACTTCTCTTATTAAAAGCGTTAACATTATTTATGCATCAAGACCTAATTATCATTGTTATATTGGTTCTCAATCTACTAAAAGAAAAGATGGTTGTTTTTACAGGGAATAGATAGGGAACCAAACACCAAAAACCCGATATTGCATTTTTTAAGATCTTATTCTGAATGAATTCAAAAAACTTTAAAATTATGTAACCACACACTTACAAACAAAAATCATCTTACAGAAATTACATAGCCAACTTCATGGTTTATCCAAAACAATTTTTAAAGTATTATTAGCTATAGCAAGCAGTTTTCACAGTTACTACTTCAATGCAAGAACACCAGAAATATAGCCAAGAGAAAAGAAATATAACTAAACTTACATAGTATTTACAGTCAGTGTCTGTAATATTTTTGAAGTCAGAGACTGCTACATAATACATTAATATGTCCAGCTTCGAGTAGAAACTATCAAACTGTACATCTAGATGGCTATCTGTATTAACGTAGTCACCAACACTGATAGTACCCGCTGTAATGGAAAAACAATGTTCTGTTTGCTTTTGGACCAAATGTTCACTCTGATTCTGGCAATTTATGAAAGTGTAGAATTGTGTGCATTGAGATTTCATTATACTATCATAAATAGCTGCCTATGTGCTGTATCTGACTTACTAAAATATAATAATAATGGCCACCAATCTGCAAGCCCATATTCTTCAAATAATAAAAAAATGTGCAGTGTATCATGCCATCTTAACAGATACCTAACTATAAAGGTCAAAAAAGGTCACTAATGATTACTGTTACTCTTTCAGTTTAAAAAACAACCAAAACATTTTCACTACTGTGGAACTCGTCAAAATTGTGGGGGAGCTTATTTTCATCAATCCTAACATTGTGTAAAAATTTTATGAAATTCTGTCAATTAAAACTTTAGTTATTGTACGTAATAGTTACCGACTGAGAGCGAGGTGTTCAAGCTAGATGAACACCTGAGCCTGTGCTAATTGTGCACCGAGACCGCGCAGCGGTCGAGGTGCTCAAAGCACGGGCGAAGGTGTTTATCTAGCTTGAACCCGAGGTCGAAGTCGGTAACAGACTTACACACTGGTTCTATTGTTTATAAATATTGAAAAAAGTTGAACAAAAATTCCATTCAATAATCATTTCCTGTCTCTTTTTAATTTAGTTTAATTTTCTACAAATGAAGGTCTTTTTACTTTAAATTATAATCTAGGATTGCTTTCAGGAGTTAGAGAAAAAATTGATTGTAAACATAAAGCATAAATTACTTCGTAGATTCTCAATCAGATTAAATTACAAAATATATTCCTCCTCCCCCCCACCTCGAAAAAGATCCAAAACAAACAAAATAAAAGAAAACCGCACACACAAACAGACACCAGAAAAAAAAGAAATATACGCCCAAAAAACAAACACACGCAGATAAAAAAAACAAACAAACGAAATATATCCCCCGCACACATCACACAAGAAAAAACAAAACAAAAAGGGTAAAAAAAAACAAGTCTGTGTTTTGTTATTTGATAATTTTCTTAATGGACATAATTTCTATAATCTAGACATTCCTTAGATTCATAAACAGTTCAAATCGAATGCACCTCATTAAACTACTCTTAGGTCAAGGTGAGTTTTAAAAGGTCGTGTCTGTGAAGAGTGCCACGTTTAACATGTCTGGCTATGAGACAGATGATGTCTTGTCTCAAGCCCTTGATTTGGTTGAATCCCAAAATAAAAGACACCAAGAAGAATCTGATGAAGATAGATCTATATTCATAACGCAGTATACATTCCAGACGACAGAAAATAAAGATGAAGGTACGTAGTTTGGGTTATTTGGAGGGGGGTGGTGGTTCTGTTTGGTATTTTTATCTTTTTGACGGTAGAAAGTTATTCCGTATGTTATATTTTTCTTAGAAATCTGAATATCATAAAGTATATCAATGACTGTGTATACATGTTTTGATGAAGGTGTCCGAACAAAAATCATATAAAACTCATTATGTAGGATTAAGCTGTTAAGGGTATCATAACCATTTGCCTTGTTTCCATACTGACTAGAGCCAAGATTTTAAATGGTAGCTGCACCTAGGTGTGCAAATTTACAATTCATTTTCGTAGAAATACTAAGTGTACTTTATTTGGTATTAGCAGTGCATTTTTTTCTCACAAAGCTTTTTTTTCTTGACACGGTCCACTGTATAGGTAAGTAAAAGTTTTTTTGTTGTTGATATAGTCAGAAAAATCAATAACTGATGATGTATTACATAAGTATAGGACCATCTCCAGAATATTTCTTATTGACGTAGGAGTTTGTTTATTTTGAACAGTTTGTAAGAAACGAAAAAAAAATGAACAGCTGATACTAAATGAGGTACACTCATAATTTTTACAAAATGCATTGTAAATTTGCACATCTATGTGCAGCTACCCTTTAAAATTATAGATTTTGAATATTAGCCCTAGGTAGTATGAAATCAAAGCAATTTAATGTGTTTTAGGCAATTGGTTATGATGAATGTTGAGGTTCATATTGACCAGTTGGCGGGTGCGCTCGATTGAAAAAATTGTATGTTTTGAAATTTGAAAATTGTTAAAAGCGGGAAAATGGTTTAAATTCAAGACCAGATAATCTAAAATTCAAGATTGGGTTATGTATTAATAGCGCTTTATTTATTTATTTATTTATTTATTTTTTTATAAAATATGACAATGTATACCTTTGAAAAGATGTTAGAATTACCCATTTGATTCAAAATGACACGCTCGCTAAGAAAAAATGAATCAGAAGTTGTGATTACAGTTTTTGATGTTTGAATGAAAAATCGTCAACTTTGGTAATAGCAGCTATGTGCAGTTACACTTTAATATATCCTAAATTCGCCATACGAAGTATGAATTGGCATTTTACTCCGACATCACTTTTATCTGTGCCTGCACATTACACTGTAATGTTGTTTTCTCTCATTTTTAACAATTCTGTTTTGCTATAAATGGTAATAGCACATTGATTTAAGCATGAAGTTCGTTTTCACCCAATGGAATGTTTACAAAAGGAATCAACACTTTAGTTTCTTTTTTATTAGCAAATGTGTCATTCGTATGAGAGAGGAAAATTTTACGCTTATAATTGCATTATGACGTCAAAAAATGCTTCTAAGCCAATAGAATTGCAGCAAACCAAAAACAGAAATGCTGTTTTATTTCTGTATAGAATTCGCTAGCGCGTGCTTATGTATTTTAGTCATTAACCACGCCCATTTCCTTTGATCTTGCTGAATGGCGTAATCGATTTCATCTTGATACGATTACTATGCAGTTTAACTTGTAATGTTTGCAAGGTGAATTTTTATCAATTATTTGTCGAAATGTAATTATAAGTATTGAATACATATTTTTGAAGTTTTATTTGATTGTAAAAGTGAGAACCGGACGAACATTTCTAGTATGATGCGCTTCCGCGCATCATACAAAATGTACTTCGGTTCTCACTTTTACGGTAGTATAAAACTACAAAAATATGCATTCAATTCTTAAATAAAAGACTGTGTATTAAGTACTGCACGAAATGAAGAGTGTAAACATATTATGTTACTGTATATTTTGATCGTTGAAGTTACTTTTACCAGTGAAAAAAAGCTAATTCTCAAAGATTATAAAAAAGTAAAGCGTAAATATAAATATGAAGATTAAGTATCCCCTTTTCATTGTTAAGGAGTGTGCCCATTTATGTGCTTACGTATGCTTTACACCAGTTACAAGAAGTAAATTTTTTATTAGATTTGTTAGTTTCAAATGAATGTCCACAAATAAGTAAGTGTCATCTGTTGTTCAACATAAATAAAAAAATGTAGTTCAAAGGATTTTTTTTTTTTTTTTTGGCAAATTGACAAGTACTTATAACAGCATTTTTTTCCTTCCACAGATCCAATCACATTGAGCCAGTTATTTGCTATCGACAACGCAGTTGATGTTTCCGACATGCTGGACGTGGGTGGAGCGTCTTTAGTACAAGCTACAAGGCACATAGGTATACACAAAGTACCTTCAGTTTTATTATTCAAATGCAGAAATGGTTTCCACGATCAAGTGCAAATCTAGACCTATTCTGCTTGTAGCTGATAGCGTTTTCACTTGAAATTCAGACAAATACTTTCCATTTGACAGACTCAACAATATTAGATGAAAGGTTGGTTTTTTTTTGGTTTTTTTTGTGCTTTTTGCATAGTCCTTTTGATTTCTATGTAACTACAACCAGAATAATTGATACTTGGATGCTGGAATGGGCGATTTTCTGTTTGTGGGTGAATGTACTATGTACGACGCTGTGACAAAAAATATATATATCTTTTTGTTCTATAGAATCCAAACGGACTATATTTTAAAACTTGGTAACTTGGTAATATTCGTCATCTTTCAAGAAGTCAACTTCTGTCAGTGTTTCACCGTATTTGAGGCATAATCTTACTTTCAAGTATGACGGGGGAACAGGCTATAATTAGAAAGGAATATATTTCGCATTCACAGGGATAAGCCATGTATTACTTAAATGACATCGTAAGAAGTATGATCATATATCATTTATCGGTCAACCTATGTGAGATGTAAGATTATCAACGAAAACAGAAGTAATAACAGATTTAAATTAGACATAAGAAATCAGCTTTGCATTACAATTTTTATGACCAAAGCAGTCAGTCTCTTTGGCTCTACCCCCTTAGTTGTGATTAAACTACCAAGAGTACATAGTCACAAAAGCAACGTTAAAATTTAAAATAAAACCATAAGAGTTGAAAATATTGCAATTCAGAAGAAATAATTTCGAGAACTAGTCTTTCAGTTATAATCAAATACCAAATAAGAGGCTGAAAATTTCAACCGCACAAACTAGCGGTAAATCGAAACGAAAATTTCTCTACATAGGTTGGTAATTGATTTAATGTAAATGTGCACAACATCATCTCTTTACGTCCGTCGTCTGTCATTCGTACGTCTTTAAACTTTCAAATCTTTTTCTCCGAAACCGGCAAGCAGAATTAAACCAAACATTGGGAGGAAATGTGCGATTCTCTTTCCAGATGATTTACGATAGCACCGTCCACCATTATGCATGCCCATTACTGAAAACAGAAATAATTTAAAATGTCCAAAAATGTGTCCATTTTAAGCTGATTTGAACTGTAGCTGCGTGGTAATGAGCTGTATGAAAAATTGCAGGGCTTTATGTGCAATATGCAATTTTATTCCTTGCTGAATATGCAAACCAAGCCTACATTAACAAACATTACGTTAGCTTCTTCACTGAAATCACTGGCCTATTTTAAATAAACTTCTTGCATATTTCCTTTGGTTGGCATTTTTCCAAAACTTTATTCAGCGATAAGACATCTACTGTAATTTAAAATTAGGGAATAACTACTACATTTGAATATTTGCGGATGTCAATCGGTGATTTTACTGTCGTAAAATGAGTTTACCTGGCGGCAGGTCGGCAAAGGCAGTGAAATGGATATTTTCGATAGTAAAATCTAAGATTTACGTACTCAAATATTCAAATACAAGACATTCATCCCCATTTTAATGCAACAATTAAAAAACATGTTAATTCCCATTTCAAGTTGCCAGAAACGTCGCACATGATTTTCGTAATTATCAGCAATTTTCCCCGGGTGTAAAAAAAATACACGGGGAGGAGGGGGTTGTCATCAACGTTTGTTGCATACATTTTGATCATCTAGAACGCAATATCATATCTTGAGATGCAAACTCGAACGTGAAAAATGTTGATGTACACTTTTGGAAATGAGGAATGGGGGTGGACAAAGCGTTCTCTTTGCACACTGGTGAAAACTGTTGATAATTATGCATGACACCTAAACCATATATTTCATCCCTTCAAATTTTAAGCGTCATGCGATGAAAATCGATGTTACATCTCATGTCGGATTAGCATATCGTTTAACTGTCCAAAATTATCGAAACCAAAACTTCTTAGCCAGCATTAGGCTGAAGCAATATTACCACGTCTTGAACAGCACAATCTGAATGACAGTTTCAGTTGAACACAAAAAGAAAAATGACTCTCACCACTGCCAAATCCAAACTATACTATTCATGTATTTTGACGGAAAGAAATATAGCAGTTTTAAGGACTTTGAGCAAAGAATTTGAAGTATTTTCCTGTAAATCTGCTTTAGACAGCCCTTATAATGTGATACAGTTAACTTTTACATTTGATGTGAAATCGGGACCTCGGTGTCGAGTGGTCTAGGTAGTTGGTCATATCTACTAAATAGAGAAATGACACGGAGTACGACTTCGAATAAGAGTACTACACCCTATAGGTAAAAACAAGGTTTCTTCTCAAGAATGTTAGAATAGTTAAAAAAGTAAAGAACCGAGATATCACAACTGACAAATTTTAAAACGTAATGAGTTTTATCAGATTAATGCGATTTATGGAGAATCCAGGTGGAGATCTCCGATTCTGCCTAGAATACTGAAAGATCACATAAAAATTGGTAGCAGACTACATTCACATCACCGTCTTTGCAGGAATTAATGTTGATGCGATAAATCGTAAATCTGATTTTTCCAGATGGTAACATATATTCTTGGTGACAAAATCTATCCTAACCGGCATCCGGTAGTGACACATGCGTCATTCGTTGTTGTTTTAACTCACTTTTTTTCGTCCTTTTGTGATATAAAAGTTGTTTTTTTTGGTTCTGATTCGTTGTGATTTGTAGGATTGTTAAGTTTTGCAGATTTTCTTGTACAAGACAGCAGATAGCTAGAAAACCTGAACTTAAAAAACTGAATCTAGAAAATTTAAATTGACTTTTTACAGAATAAAAAAGGTCCTTGTATAACATGAAAATTATGGATTGCTGAAGTTAAGGAAACACTTTGAGACATCATAGATCAAAACTGATATCAGTCACAGAAATCAATGCAATTTTTATCGGTAGGGTGAACATTTTTAAGCTTATGTTAATATAAAGAAATTTTATACTTGTAAATCGTAAAATCAAGCATAAATTAAATTAAAAAAAAACAAACAAAAACCAAAAAACAAAAAACACATCATGTCCATTTCATCAGTACATCTTGACCTATTTAACATTTTTGAGACATTCCCTTAGTTTACTTGTTATGTTTCGTAGTCGTATTCGGAGTCGTATTCTAAATCGGTCAGTTTCCGTAATTGATCACAGGGGTTGTGAGTTCGAGCCTTGCTCGTGGCGAGATGTGTTTGAATCCCACCTTAATTGACAAGGACTGCCAGTTTTCCTGCCAAAGGTCAAGGTTCTCATCGGTTACTCCGGCTTCCTATTCCAATAAAAACGATATAGCTGAAAAATTACTGAAAGTGTCGTAAACAAACAAAAATAATATGAAATCAAAATAATTCAGTTTTATGTATAAGATTTGTGCGGCTACCTAAAACTTCGAAAAAAATTGGTTAGAAACAGTATAAAATCGATTTCTAACTTACATTTTTGTCTCGCCTGCGACAAATGTCGCGGAAGGCGAGACATACACAAAATGTGGACATTGTTTTTCCGGCGGCGACGGCGTAAACTTTAGTTAAAAGATGTTTATCTCAAGAACCACTTTACTTAGATAAACCAAATTTGGTTCATAGATACTTTATGAAGTGTACTTGTCAGCCAGCTACATATCATTTGATCTTGACCTCATTGTCATGCTCCAGTGACTAGGGCAAGTTTTCGTGATTAGGTCTGTTTCTCAGTAACTAGGAACGGTAGGTCAACAATATTTGGTATATGAATTCGTTGTAAGGTGTACACGTCAGTCTGACATGTGTCACCTGACCTTGATCTCATTGTCACGCTCCAGTGACCAGGGTCAAGTTTTCGTGATTAGGTTTGTTTCTCAGTAACTGGGCATGTAAGTCAACAATATTTTGTATATGAATTCATTGTAAGGTGTACATGTCAGCCTGACATGTGTCACCTGACCTTGACCTAACTGTCACGCTCCAGTGACCAGGTCAAGTTTTCGTGATTAGGTCTGTTTCTCAGTAACTAGGCATGGTAGGTCAACAATATTTGGTATATGAATTTATTGTAAGGTGTACATGTCAGTCTTATATGTGGCACCTGACCTTGACCTCACTGTCATGCTCCAGTGACTTGGGTCAAGTTTTTGTGATTAGGTCTGTTTCTCAGTAACTGGGAATAAAAGGTCAATAATATTTGGTATATAAATGCATTGCAAGGTTTACATGTCAGTCTGACATGTGTCACCTGACCTTAACCTCACTGTCACGCTCCAGTGACTAGGGTCAAGTTTCGTGATTAGAACTGTTTCTCAGTAACTGGGTCTGGCAGTTCAACAATATATGTTATATGAATTCGTTGTAGGTTGTACATGTCAGTCTGACATGTGTCACCTGACCATGACCTCACTGTCAAGCTCCAGTGACTAGGGTCAAGTTTTCCTGATTAGGTCTGTTTCTCAGTAACTAGGCATGGTAGATCAACAATGTTTGGTATATGAATTCATTGTAAGATGTTCATGTGAGTTTGACATGTGTCACCTGATCTTGACCTCCATGTCATGCTCTAATGACTTTGGTGAAGTTTTTGTGATTAGGTCTGTTTCATAGTAACTAGGCATGCTAGACCAACAATATTTGTTATATGAATTGATTGTAAGTTGTACATGTCAGTCTGACATGTGTCACCTGACCCTGACCTCTCTGTCACTGTTACTAGGGTCAAGTTTTTGTGATTAGGTCAGTTTCTCAGTAACCAGGCATGGTAGGTCAACACTATTACGTATATGAATTCATTGTAAGGTGTGCATGTCAGTCTGACATGTGTCACCTGACCTTGAACTCGTTGTCACACTAGTTTTGTGTTTCCCTATGCGATGTGGAGGCAGGCGAGACATATCCGTGTGTCAACCCTTGTTACTCAGAGCTTTTCCTTAATAGAGTTATTCTATTTTAGATACCACAAAACGCTTCAATGATGTGACTGCAGACCAAGTGGAATCGAAAACAAAGCCTTTTATTCCTCCAAACACCTTAAGAAAAAACAAATGGGCAGTGAACCTTTTTGAAAAATGGAAGAATGAATTTGTCAAATTTTTTTCTCCGAGAGATGAAATGGCAAAACAAAGAATCTGGACGCTACTTACAAAAACAGCCAATATAGTTTCATACAACAATGAAGAACTTGATGAAGTTTTGAGATATTTTTTCATTGCCTTGAAAAAGGAGGATGGTTCAGATTATACCGGGGACAGTATTTTCTCCATTCTTTGTGGTATCCAGCGACATCTACAACTTAGCGGGAAAGATGTTAATTTCATGACAGATAAATCGTTTTCGCAGTTGAAAACGGTAGTAGACAACTTGATGCAGGAGAAATGTTCAAAGGGGATCGGGCTTAAAAAGAAAAGAGCTGATGTAATTACCGAAGAACAAGAAACGTTCTTGTGGGAAAATGGGTTTTTGGGTACATCGTCTCCGGGTATTTTGCTCGATACAATATTTTGGATAATAGGCGTGTATTTTGGTTTACGAGGAGGAGACGAACATCGTAGGTTGTCCAGTATGAACCTTCAGGTCAAGACCGATAGTGGAAATTTACGGTATCTTGAATATACAGAGTCTGTCTCGAAAACCTACAGAGGCGGCATAAAACATCGAAAAATAGAACCGCACACTTGCAGAGCTTACGAAACTAACGATAATCGGTGCCCCGTCAAGATCTTTCAAAAGTATACCGAACTGCTTCCAGAAAATAGAGATGTCTCATCATTTTATTTTCAACCATTGGTAAAACCAAAACCAAACGTCTGGTATTCAGTCCAATGTCTTGGCCACAATAAGCTCGAGGGCATCGTTAAACGGATTATGACGGCTGCAGGTTTTGTAGGCAATTATACGAATCATTCTTTGAGAGCCTCCACAGCGACACGACTTTACCGTGCTGGTGTTTCTGACCAGTTAATAAAAGAACAAACTGGGCATAGGAGCAATGCAGTTGAAGCTTATAGGAGAACCTCTGATGAACAAAAACGTAAAGTGTCTACTTTCCTAAGAGGAGACGTCGCTTCTGGAGAGCAAAAGAATGAGAAAACAACCGAGGTTGTCCGAAACCCAAAATTGCCATGTTTAGGGACAGCTATGTTTTCAGTACTAAATTGTGAGAAAATTGAAAATGTAACTATAAATGTGTACAATCCATAGCTTAAGTTCTATAAATACACATGATCCCAACAGAAATCAATTGTTTATTTTAACTTCATATATTATTATGCGATATTGGTTCACTTACGCAAATTTGTAATGGAAATAAGCACAGGTACGCCAATGTCGCAAATAAGAACTGTTTTTATTTATACCCCACCCCCGCATAGACGTTTGGGGGTACATAGGGGTCAACCTGTCTGTCCGGACCAACTCCTGTGTCCTTTGTCCAATTAACACGAAACTTTGTACAATAAGATACCAAAATGTGCAAACATCCTTGTAGGTAGGATGTTCCGGCCCATTCAGTTTTTCAAGAGTTATGGCCTGTGTACATCAGGATCTAACAATGTACCAACTTTCATGTAAATTTGACAGAACATGTCAGAGGAGTTGCGATGACAGGGTCTCCATACTGGACTTTGTCGAAATTTCTATGTTCAAAGGGCCAATGATACGTAGCACGTAAGCAAAGTATTTACTGGGAATGCTTTGGAAGAAATTCGCAGCAGCAAATTAACAAGGTCTCCATACAGGACTGGGCAGAAATTTCTAAGTTCAAAGGATGTTCCGGTCCATTGAGTTTTTCAAGAGTTGTGACCCTTTGAACTTAGAAATTTCGACCCATTCAGATTTTGTCCCAGCAACATTTTTTTGTTGTTGAAGTTAAATTACAGACATTGTATATACAGCTGTAAAGAAGAGAATGAAATTTTATTTTGGTAGCAACGGTCCGTCTGTAAGCCACTTGATTATAAAATTTGTTTGTCTCATTAATATTGATCACTGTTAAAGTTTGAAAGTGGTTAAATAGTTCATTTGATGCATAGAATAGTTCACTCGATGTACCTGCCGAAAACGTACATGTGCTTTCAAATAAAAAAACCTATTTATTAGAACAATCTGCGCTTATCGCCTGCTTCGTCAAACTATTCAAACTTCTGTATAATTTCTTGGTTAAAAAATACAATTCTAAGTACAAGTTACCAATGTTGAGTATTTTCAGATTGAATCCAAATAATTTCATATCTTGCTAATCTGGGTTACATTTGATTTTGCGTACAAGGCCCTTACACAAGTCGAAATTCTGCACCCCGTTTTTGTTTTATGTTTTAAAAAACGAAAATTAGTTATTTTTTTACTTCCATCCAGTCTTTTAGTGTAGTGGTATAAAGATTTTAGCAAATAAAAAAATACGGTTTCTTTTATCAAGCGTATTTTGCAAAATTTGGAAAGATGGAGAATAATATATTTTTTTACGGTGATTTTTTAAAATAGTTTTGTCCGGATTTGCGAATTCTCTTTGTGTCGAAAGAAACCGCACGAGCCCTGGTATTCAAGTGACATCAGAGGTAGAAGTATGAACACCTGGCATCGTGCCAGGTGTTCAAGCTTGAACACCTCTGACGTCACTTGAACACCTGGGCACGAGCTGATTCTTTTGAAGCAATGGGAATTCTAGATTTTGAACACCTCTCAATAAACAATAGAACCAGTGTTTAACTGGTTAAATTAACCCTTCTATAGAAGGCTATTTTCGTGCCCACGTGTTATAATAGCCCTGAGTATGACGTAAAACTGGATATTACAGGTGATCTATACAGGTAATTGGGACTAGCTACCTACTAGATCCTTATCACGCGAGCGTATTTCGATGTTCTTATAATATAAAAATCTGCGCAATTTTTCTGTGCATACTAAAAAAAGATTTTTTTTCATGAAAATTGTAATTTATATATTTACATCCCATCCAGCTTTGTATGTATTATTTTTTGTAGAAACATTCCTGTTAAGAACAGTTTAAGGTAAATAAACATGAGAAATATCAGTCTATTGGATTGAAAGAAAAGTATAAGTTCTTCATTATGCAGTAAGTATTGTATTCCATGATGAGGGAAATTCTTACTCTAAAGTGAATGGAAGAAGGCGGTCTCTATACTGCATTTTAACAGAATTCATTATCCTAATCGATACAATATTACAGTTTCTTGAAAATATTTCCTAATCTTTTTAGTATGCAGAGGAAAATTTCACAGACTTTTATTTCATAAAACGACATTGAAAGGCTCTCTGCTTTGACAAGCATCTAATAGGTAGTTGGCCCTAATGACCTGTAGCCTACATGTATAACTTCTTAATTCTTATTTTCTTCTGACTTGGGGCGATTATAAGGATGGCGCACGAATATGGCTTGCTATAGTAGGATTAAAGTAACCAATTACTTGCCGAAGGTTAAGTAAAAACATTCCTACAGCCTCCTCTACAAATAAAGCTTGTTGCCGTAAATTAGTTGCAGAATTGTGTCAAAAAGTTTTAAAATGTGGCGTTAAACCCTATTCTAACAGCGTCGATATAAACTAGAGGTTTACGGAGCATGCTAAAAGGTTGTAGACCTGAGATTTTTCTCTCGAAATAAATTGTAAAAAAACGTTTTGAGTTTTTTTAGATAGACTGTATAATTTGTTGCTTATAAACATTATGTGAGTACTTGAGTATCAAGGAAGTGTTTCAGTGGATTTTCGAAATGGGATACAAAAACTACTATTTGTACTGTTGAATACTGCTCATCAGTTAAAGTTAGTGGTTGTTTACTTTTCGACATACACCGGATAAATACAAACAATTATAACAATAACATTTAGCATTAAATGTCCACTCCACTTTCAAAAAGGCAACTCAGGACTAGTATCCCCACACCACCTGAAAAAAGACTAAAAAACAAAAATAAATTAAAAATTCCTCAGACACTGATATGGAAAGAAACACACAAGCTGCAGACGTGTCCTTGTCATATGACTCTAACATTCAACCATTAGTCTAAGCACATATATAACTGTCAGAAGATGATATCTAAAGAATTGCTTCTGCCGTTGAGGCTAGAAATCAGCAACAATATCGAAAGTATTGTCAACAAATTAGTTGAATCAAAGACAAGACTTGTTAGTTAAGGTCAACTATTTGGAACAGAAAACAGGAAGCTCAGAAACAGTTTTGACTCTCCAGAGCAATACGGTAGACGCAGCCTCAGTGTCAGAATAACGATGAAAGCACTGACCAAATAGTGAAATCATTGATTTCTGAGGTAGATAATGAATATACTCCAAGTGATGTAGAGAGGTCCCCCGAAATGGTCCAAAAGAAATCAAAAATGAATTTGGTGAAATTGTACCACCGACAAGTCCAAGAGAGATAATCGTTCGTTTAGCAAACCTGTTAGTGAAACGTTGTATCCTCAAATGTGGTAAACACTTGAAAATAGTAGAAATTTTCGTGGTGTTTACATAATGAGGATCTGACAAACTGTATTATCATGCCCGGCAGATCATTTCTTCAAAGATAAAACAGATGTTTATAACAAATGGATATTGCTGAAAGATCATACAGGGCATATTCACACGGCAAACACTCCCGAGACCTCAGGGTGGTAATCAACAAGTTCAAACTGACTAACGAACTTCCGTCTGATGGTGCCTTCTACTACTTTGTGTATTACCGTTGTATAAAATGGACTTAGTCGATATTTCTTATTCTAACAAGGGGTGCTGTAAACGTCATATAAATAAACCCGTAATCTTACGATCGAAAGATAATCTAAACAAACCATTTGTACCTCCTTAATTAGTATAATTGTCCATCTTGTCTTTCAGCATTAGTTGTAGTAATGCCTTTCATCTTTTCACTTCATCTCTGACTTTACCATATGTAAATAATTTCCGTTACAAGCACTAAACACTTGTTAAACGTATTCTTTCAATATGTATTTCATAATGCACGTTGAACATACATGTATGTGCAGATTTTCACGTGTTTCATGGCGTGCTTCAGACTTCTGTTGTTGGGTATATTTGTACTATATGGTCAATTTTTTTCATAAAATTGATGTTTTTCATACGTTGAAAACAGTTGTTTTTCCCTCTGTAATTTTTTGAAAAAATTTTCACGAACAAAGTAGTCTCCAATGTTTCCCACCAGTAATATCACAGTAAAAGCACTGCTCCAAATTTCCCCTTTCAGCCACTTCTCCTAACCCAATAATTGTTTTGCAAAATAATTGAAAAGGCTAAAATCAATATGCTGATCAGTAAATAATTTTTAAATGCCAAAAGACCACAGCTGTGATTCTTTGGGAACTATATTTGTGTCTACACTATTCATTGATATACGACTGTTTGTTTAGATCATAAATAGTAAATGACTCACTAATTTATGTAGGTGGGCTTGATCACCTATAGTTATTGCTGATTGGTGATACGCTTGTGACTAGGTCACCCATGCCCACTAGCGTCTGCTGTTTCTTTTCTGTGGCGCTAATACGCTTCCATATCATCGAGAAAATTAAATAATTTATGGCAGCTCGTGGTTTGTTGGAGATTTTACCACGGGTAGGCCTTATTTTTGTGAAAATTTTAGAAAA